>JAKLLX010000060.1:0-136819 GCA_022813745.1 Naganishia kalamii
CGGAAAGCGAAAGAGTTATCAGCGTCCGGCGCCGGGGGACGAGTTGCGGTGTGCGATGGTCATCTATGAACGGCCCGCACCCGAGACTGCGCCGGTCGCGCCCGCGCAGAATCAGAAAGGACGGGGACAGCAGGTGCCGGAAAAGGAAAAGGATGTGGAGCCGCCGTTGATGCGGGGGAACACGGTCGCCGTGTACTGGGAGCTGAATCGACAGGTAAGCACGTTTTGCATTTCGCGGACATTCGGGCTGATCACGTCGGAACAGTTCCTCCGCGCGATGCCGCCAAACCTTGCCAATCTCCCGGCACGCCACCAACCCGGCGCACCGCCATCAACTCCATCAGCTCCCTCCACGCTCGCAGGCACCGACGCCAAGCCCGCGCCGGTCGGCAACGTCGACCCGAAAGCGCAGGTATCGGCCGATACGCTACTGGCGGCGTCTACCCGTGTCGGCGAGCGGACGAGCATCAAGAAGTGTATCATCGGACGGCACTGTGTGTTGGGCAAGAACGTCAAGTTGACCAACTGTGTTATCTGGGATTACGTCGTCATCGCCGACGGGTAAGCTACTTCCTTTCTACTCCCTTGAACTACCGATGCTGACGTCTCGTCGTCCTTAGCGCGAAGATCGAAAACACCATCCTCTGCAACAACGTCCGGATCGGAGAAAAGGCGCAGATCAAGGACTGCGAGTTGGGCGCCGAGTACGAGGTGGAAGCGGGCGCGGACCTGAAGGGGGAGAGATTGACCGCCGGGGAGGAAGCATAGGTGTCGGGCGATGGGGATGAGACAGACGTGATGTAGCTCAAGCAGCATCGGCTTCTGAAGTATGATCATGGTCTATACTCCGTGCCTCAACCTTCATGGCCATCGCCGCGCGGTTTGAGTATATCGATGCCGTGACACGGACACCAGCCAGTCAGTCAGGTGTGACTTCGACTATGTTTACTCTACGGCATTCCATATACAACGATTCCATTTGGGCACATCTTGTGCGACGGTTCAACGATTCTACAAATACATAGGTTCTAGGGATACATTTCGTCCACGCACTTGGCTCGCTCCGTGTATGGCGGCTATGCGTATCAGTGTTCTTCTTCTGCTCCATCTTCCTCTTCAGCTGTGCGCGTCCCGACCATATAGCGGACGATGATCATCGCATGTGCGAACGAGTTCAGACGGCAATCATTCGATTGACGGTTCTTCCGGCGTCGAGGAAGGCTGGGCGTCGAGTGAATTGTTTGCCCGGTGACGCCGCCAGCCACGCTGCGTCTTGTGTCAGACCGCACTGTACTGGCATTTTCGATAGCTTCTGTCCCAGTCCGATCTTGGATTCGCCGGCTGGTGTGTATTTACCATCGACTCGTGGTTGACCAAACGTGGCCGGGACGACGGTCTTGGCGCAAGGAGTCGGAACCGTGGCCTGGAGTTCTCCGTCCGATCGGGGTTTCGGTTGAGGTGTCGCGGGACATGTCCCGAGCACGATAACCGTTGGTACGACCAGCGGGGCTGGTATGGTCGGTGCGTACATGTGCGGGATGTTCCGGACAGGACGGAGGTCTCGACCCTTACGAGGGGATCGGATGTCGAGGAAGACGTCGTCGGGCGTGGCTTGTAGCGTGGCGACGGCAGGCACTGGTGGAGCAGCAGAGGGTTTCTTGAGACATGAGCGCAGAGGCGCAGCTAATCCTGCGCCCTGATTCACGGTGTTGGGCACGATGGCAGGTGCTCTAGCCACATGAGCGCGTCGAGGTAGCGGCGTGATCTTGCGCTCGGAGACAGTTCCCAAGGCTTGTCGTGCTTCTCGGACTTTCCTCGTCGGCGATCCGACTTGCGCGAGGAAGAGGGTCTCTTGGTGTTTCTTCTCCGTGAGTTTGACTTCGTTCTGGATCTTTCGCTTCTGTTCCGCTCTCTTGACTGCGGCGGCTTGCTCGATACACCGGTCTCGGTCGTCAAGCAGAGCGTCAAGAGCGTCGGCGTGTTGTTTGGCCTTGGCCAACTCGGTTCGAAGAGCTTGAACGGTGTCTCGCTCATTCTTCAGCGCCAACTGCGATGCAGCGATCTCTTGTCGTGCTGCTTCGAGTTCCTTCTGACAAGAGGCGAGGGCTTTCGAGCTGATATACAGGAACAGAGTAAGCCTAGGTATATATGCAAGCTCGAACAGGCGGAGACTTACGCATCCTCGGTTTTTGTTTGTTCCAGTACCAATGCGATTTGCGGAACTTTCAAGAGTCTGGCCAAGGTCGACCTCTTCGAAGGCTAGAATAGGATGCAGTCAGTCTTGCTGAAACAGGAAACCGATAGCAAACACTTACATCGGTATTTAGGAGGGACTCGACAACACTTCGTAGTTGCCAGGAGTACGCGCCCGTTATCTTGGGTCCACCTCCTGCGTTGACAACCTTCTTGATAGCGTCGCCCTTGCGAGAAGCGTTGATGTAGTAGCTGATAGCGAGGGAGAGCAACCAGAAGTCAGATACGACGTTCGCTTCCGACGCGTGCTCGATTCTACTCACTTCAGAGTGCACAGCTCGTACAAGACGGCGCCGATACCCCAGCAGTCGGCCGGTGTACCTTGGGGCTTCCTGTTGTGGACTTCCGGAGCAGCGTATTCGGATGTCTGTGGAGGAGAAAAGAGAACAACATGATCAGTCACAGGTCAAGATCGATACGGAAACTCCCACTCACTCCCGCAAAGTCATCAATGACAACTCCGTCTTCCAGGATGGCTGCAAGGCCAAAGTCGCCGAGCTTGACTTCCAGATCTTTGGTAAGGAAGACTGCAAGCACGTGAAAGCGTCAGTATACGGTCATGGGGGACAAGCGAAGGAAGCAAGAAACCGATAAACGGATACATACTGTTGTGAGGCTTGATGTCTCGGTGTAAGATGTTTTGCGCGTGACAGGCGCAGACAGCCACGACGATTTGCGTCAGAATCCTCCAGATCTGGGTTTCGGAGAGAGTTTGCCTCTTCTTCTTGTGTCGGTAGATGAAAGCGTCGAGATCTTGCCCTTCGCAGAGCTGATGAGGAAATCGGACGGGGATCAGCGGGAATCCAAATACGATGCAGGTCGTCAAGGACCAGTCAGCAGACTCACCTCCATGAAGATGTAGAAGAGCTGATTCTCCTCATCGGTGAAGGAAGACTCGACGTTTACGACATATCGATTCTGGATGGATTGGTGGATAGCACTGATCGAGATGAGACAGCGGAAAGAAGGGAACAATAGAAAGATCAGCTTCCCCGTGATCGAATGGCGCATCAAGCGAGACGCACAACTCCTCTTTCAAAGCGTCCACCTTGTACTTCCTGGACTTCCTGGACAGTCTGACGGTCTTCATTGCGAGGATCTATAGTGGGGGAGGGAGAGGAAGTCAGGAGGGGAAATAGGTGCATTCAGAAGAGGATATTTACCTTTCCGTCGCTGACCCGTTGCACCTTGGAGACCGTTCCTTGACCTCCTTCTCCGAGGTGCTCCAGATGCACGTAGCCAGCTGGCATTGTGGGTGTCGAGACTGACATGTCGACGAGAGAATGACGATAAAAAGAGGGTCGAACCTTGAGGTTGTGGAGTAGTGATTGCGAAGTCACGAATACGTATTGCGGAATGCGTGGGCACAAGCGAGGGGTGTGGACGAGTGTGTGTACGAGCAGTGTTACGGAGCGTAAGGGCTGCAGATATAGTATGACAAGTCTCCTGAGACTAGATAGAGAGGGCAAGTCAGGATATAGGGAGTGAGTACGATGCTGCTGGTCGTCCCTCGACGTGGCTCAGCCTAGCTGTCTCCGCCGAGTGGGTCAAGAATTGGACCTTATACAGCACAGCATCTGATGCAAAGATGCTTAATAATTCGTCAAGGTCCCTCAGTTCCTCCGCCTTGGGCGTGGTGCGACTGATTATTTAAGCTTTTCTGCTGACTTGGAACCGAAATTGAAGCGTAAACTCGAGAATCTCCAGCGAGAGGTCGACATCACCTTGTCCTCTCTGATCACTACACCCTTGTCGCAGGGTGGCGGGGGATCTGCGTAGGGTTATTCCTTCTTGCCGTAATCGTGGGGTTCTCGTCATTGGCCGGGAGCAAGGGATGGGCAGGGATCTGAAACGTCGGCTGGCTGCATTGTGGCGTATCGAGTCACGTGAGGGCGCCGTTCGTCGACTTAGCTCTTTTGCACTGGATAGTTGGACACACCTCCATGGTCAATCTGCCATCCATTTCTGTTGTCAGACGCAGATGAAGGAACTCTGGTTTGGTCCGGGTTCAGCGAAACGTCGGTTTGACTGTCTCGCTTTCCCACTGACCAAAGCAGCTGTCATCGTGCATTCTGCTGGCGACCACGATCGAAATGCAGCCAGGATGTAGAGTGAGCGTGTGAGGTGTTCCTGAGAATCTGATTAACGACAACCTAGAGCGCAAGAGATGACCTAATGAAGCAAGCTTCGGAAGTCCCTCAATATCCTTGATGAGGAGCGAGATGTTCGCGTTTCTTTCCGTCTCCAGGATGTAAGGGCGACGTCTTTCATGCTGCATTGCGGACAGACCGCGAACTCTCATCGCTGCTGCGACTGTGGCCTGTACTTGTGATGGTCTATGGCCCACATCCTGTACCCCTCTAGGCATGCGCTGATCTTCAAGGGAAGTACTGGAGACAGCATAGATATTGTGCGTTGGCTTCGGGCGGTGGGGAGTAGCTTGGACATGTTTCGGAAGTGGGAATGCGGGCGGTCTTCAAGGGGGGTGACCATGCTCTCAGCTGAAGCTTATACGCTAAGTTGTGTATCAGCAGTCGGCTTACGTGCTTTGGCCCAGTGGCTTGTCTACTTTGGTCAGTCGAGTCCATTCTAAGTTTTCTTCTTGAGCATTGGGGTACAACAATTCTGGCACGTATCGTGCGAAATTCTGCGATTCTACAAATACATATAATTCTAGGGATACACTTTGTCGAAGCGCTTGTCTCGCTCCGTATATTGCGACTGCGCATTTAACTCCGTTCTGCTATTCCATCCTCCTCTCCGACTACGTGCGAAAGTCGTCCTCGCATATTTGCGATCAAGTGCGGATAGCAACCATGCGATTGACAGCTTTTCCGGCATTGCGGAACGCTGCGCGTCGAGTAAACTGTTTGACCGGTGATGATGACAACCACGCCGCGTCTGTTGGGAAAGCGAGCGCCCTGCCCCCGAGTATGACTTTGGTTAGGTCGGGCTGCATGTGTGTCTCTTCCGGTATCGCTTGACCGAAAACACTCGGGACGTTGGTGTTGGTGCAAAGCGTGAGCATCGTAGTGTGCAAGTCTCCGTCGGACCTGAGCTTCTGCTGAGGTGTCGCGGGGCACATCTGGATCGTAGGATCCAACGTCACGACGAGCGGCTGGAGTTCTGTTGGCGTGTACATGTTGGCGACTTTGTTGACTCGTCGGATGTTTCGGTCCTTGCGCGGCGACCGGACATCGATAAACGGATCCTCGGGAGGATCGTTGCTTCGAGCGCACCAGGAAGAGGTGGAGTCATAGCAGGCTTCTTGAGGCAAGAGCGAAGCGGAGCGGCGCTCTTCAGGGCGGCCGAGATCATGGGTTCCGTGGGGCGAGACGACTGCCCGGAGACCAATTGCAAGGCAGGAGCTGGCGAAAGAGGAACTGGAATATCTCCCTTGCCAAGGATTTCGGCTGCAAGCTTCTTTCGAGCTTCTTGAACCTTGCGAATGGGTGATCCGACCTGGACCAAAAACTGCGGGTCAAGACGTTCCCGATGCTTTGCCTTGAGATCGTGCTTCAGCTTTCGGGCTTGCTCCGCTCGTTTGGCTTCAGCGGCGGCCTCGAGATATGCGTACTGTTCGTCGAGTAGGGCGGTGAGATCATCGTTCCGTTTGCTGGCCCGGATAAGGTCCCCTTGAATCGCGTCGGTTCTCTCTTCTTCTTTCTTGAGGCATCGTTTGGTGTTCAAAAGCTCCTGTTTCGTAGCTTCGAGCTCTTCGCGACAGGCGGCGAGGGTTCTTGTACTGGGAACGGAGACGAAAGTAAGTATCGCAACGTTGGAATGACGAGTAGGACAAACTTACGCATCCACAACCTTGATGCGCTCCAATTCCAACATCACGCGAGGAAGCTGGAGTAGCTGATCTGCTGTAAGTCTTTTGGCAGGCTAGGAAGATAGAGTGAAGAGACAACACAGATAGTCAGCGTCAATCTACCTCAATGCTTATGGATGATCACGTACATCAATGCAAAGCAGGGAATCGACGACTCGCTGCAGGTCGTTCGAGTACTGTCTCGGGATTCGGGTGTGGGGTCCAGCGTTGATCTCTCTCTTGATCGCCTCGTCGTTGCGTGAGGCTTTGATGAAGTACCTGATTGATATCCACGATTAGTCCTTATGTGAACACGCTGTCGACAGTCTCACTCACTTGAGAGTGCAAAGCTCAAACAAGACGACACCGATGCCCCAGCAATCAGCAGGAGGACCTTGAGGCAGTTCATTGTGAACCTCGGGAGCAGCGTATTCGGAAGTCTAAAGAGAACACGTTCCGTATCAGCTACGGGATATTGCATGGTCGGCAGGTGAATCACGACTTACACCGGCGAAATCGTCAATCGTTTCTCCGTCCTTGAGAACGGCGGCGAGACCAAAGTCGCCGAGTTGGACATCTGAATCCTGGTTGAGGAAAACTGCAAAGAAGGTCATCGAATCAGCGCGTGTAAGACCAATCCTTGAACCGATACTCACTGTTGTTGGGCTTGATATCTCGGTGCAGCACGTTTGCGCCATGGCACGCGGCAACGGCTGTTGCCAGCTGGGCCAGGATCCTCCACAGCTGGCGTTCGGACAAGGATTGCTTCCTTTTCCGGTAATGGTCGATGAGTTCTTCGAGATCTCCGCGTGCGCATATCTAGAGAGGCACACGAATCGTGACTTGCATCAGCGACAGATCGAAAGCGACACCAGGACTCGCGGGTCTATTGTGAGGGGTACTCACCTCCATGAAGACGTAGAAGAGGCCATTCGCCGTGTCTGACTCTGATATTTCGACCTTGACGACGTATCGGTTTCTGATGGATCGATGGATTGAACTGATCGACACGAAAGGAGTCGGCAATTGAGGAAAGATGGAACAATAGAAAGATCAGCTCTTCCCCTTGATCAAGCGGCACATGACGGAAGACATACAACTCATGTCTCAGAGCCGACGAGTGGTGTTTCTTGGACAACTTGACCGTCTTCATAGCCAGAATCTGTGGGGCAGGAAGGGTCAGATTATTGGGAGATGTGGAATGGGCTGCGCAGGATCTCATCTTTCCGTCGCTGATCCGGCGGACCTTGGAGACTGTCCCTTGGCCACCTTCTCCGAGAAATGACAGATGTTCGTACCCGGCTGGTACAGAGGGTGCTGAGCTCGACATGTCGACAAGATAGTGACGGTTGAACGGAAGTTGAACAAGGGGTTCTGTAGTAGCGGTTTCGAAGTTGCAATGCGACTGGTGGATCGCGAGTGCGCAAGCGAATATCGAGAACGAGTGTACCTGAGAGCAGCGTTACAAGGGGTAATCCTGCAGATGCGGAGGATCTCTCCAGTATCTCCGTGAGAAGCAGGGACGAGCATTCAAATTGTAGGAGGTGGGTGCAATGCTGCTGGTCGTTGCCCGTCGTGGCTCAGACCTCCCGTCGCCTGAGGTTGGGACAGATATGGACCTTTACTCAGCACAGCATCTTGCAAAGATGCTTAATAATCCGTCAAGGTCCCTCAGCCCCTTTGCCTTTGGCTTACTGCGACTGAATGATTAAGCTTTTTCGCTGACTTGGGCCGTAATTGAAACACAAATTGAACCTTCCTGACTGAGGGGTTAAAGGCACCTTCCCGTCGCAAACTGCTATACCCTCGAGGAAGGCACATACCGGCAATGAGCGCGTCAAGCCTCTTCCCTAATCGCTGCGTTCTCGTCATCCAGAGGTGAGGGAAAGACGGAATGCTCGAACGTGGGAATGGTGATAACTTGACTCACGCGAAGCAACCCTCGACCGCCCGATAGCTTGTTTCCCTGGATCATGGAATACGACTACTTGGCGCGTCGCATTCTCGGTCTCTTGTTCAGCTCTAAGTGTTTGAGGCCATTATTACTATGAGGCCATGGCGGGATACTTTGGTATCATCAGCTTTGAGACGAGCTTGATCTCGCGACATTCCACATTCGACAGCAAGTTGAGCGCAGCCAAGATGCGAAGCTAGCTGCGAAGTATCGCAGGATAGACGACTAACGTATAATCGGAGCTCAAGATGGGGTAACGGGGAAACGGCGCATGGTCTTTCCCCTCCCTTTGACATTGACCAGGGAAGGGTGAAGATTCGATCCATCCTCAGAACGCAAGATCTACCTTCTTCAGATAGCTCTCGACCAGAAAGGAACCCTAACGCTAATGCGACTGATGATTGCGACTCGAGCGAAGCCTCGCAATCCATGGGCTGAATCATCGTCGCCATACATCGTCTGCTGGGCCATTCCGAATGCATCTGTATCTCCACATAATTCATGGGTTTCTCCGAGGCCCTTACGGGGTAACACTTGATCAGGCGACTCGCAAGCGACCTCGCCAGACATCATTGCATGAAGTGCGAAGGACTTTCACCACTCATTTCCAGGTAAAACCTTCGCTATGGTCGCTATGGGTGTAACCCCCGCCACCTTTCAACTTCTTGAACATCTTTACAGTAGGGCATACATGATGCCATACAAGATCGCTGAACTGAGGTGATATGAATACACAGTGAGGACAACTATACGAATACTGTGTGCTGCTGGACCAGGTCTTCGACCGGAGGCCAATTTTACATGTACAAAAGACTGCTGGACTTGATCCCCTCATTCCCACATTACTCCTTCAAAATATACAGACCGTCCACGAAATCCAACTCGGGGTCGACACTTGAGATCTTCGAATACCTACAGAGAGCGCTGAGCACTTCAATCGGGAGGCAGAGACCATCTTGTGGCGACGACTAGATGTCTGTACGGTAGAAAGACAACTGGGTCAGATTCAAGTTGGCGTGCTCGGGCAGGGTAAAAGCGCCGACTTACGATGTTGTTGAACTGGTCAAGCTGAGACGCAAACTCGTGCGAAATATATATGGCATTGTGATAGCGACCACGTATCTAGAAGAGCGGAAAAGGAACAGCAAGTCAGTTCAACGTCAACATATTGTAGGTACCTCGTAGACTAACCATGTAGTCGCCCTAGTCAGCCGGAAACGGCGGGTACCGCGCAATATAGGAAGCTTGCTGTGAAGCAGACTTGACGACGACGGAAATGATATGGGATCACCGGTATCGCACCGGCGAGTCCCTTGCCGTTTCTGTGAGCAGGTGTTTCGTGTCGATAGAACCGTTCTCGATCGATCGGAGGCGAATGACGGACCAAGGCACATCCCAGACTGGGGAGTGCCTCTGCGAATCGGAAAGATTCCGAAGCAGTGGATCGGTATCGCCTGCCGAGTTTTCGATAAAGGTTCACACGACATGATCACATGTTCACGGAGATTGGCAAGAAACGAGCGCGTGTGCCGGATTGGCGGTGTATCTTGTCGTCGCCTCAGCTTCCAGAGAAGAAGTGGCATCTACTCCAAACGACTGTGGTGGCGAGTGGGCCGTTGTGTAACAAACGACCGTGGAGGGCGAGTTGGCCGGTGTGTATCGAACGAATGTAGTGGCGAGCTGGCCGGTGTTTAACGAGAGACTGAAGTGGCTAGATAGCCAGTGTTTAACGAGCGGCTGAAGTGGCGAGTTGGCCGTTGTGTAACGAACGACCGTAGTGGCGGGATGGCTTCAGGTCGGATGAAATGTTTCCCTGTAAGTTTGGCGACTTGTATGGATGTGCGGACGCTGAGCTTCATTGGCGCATATGAAACACCGCCTTCGAGGCAGTCTTTGTTGCTCGTATAAAGAGCAAAGATATAGGTACCCGCGTCGGTAACGTTTTACTGATTAATCGGTAATCGAGAGACGGAGAGAGTATTGTTTGACAAGGTGTGGGCGATGTTGACTAGTGCTGTCGAACTCGAGCGCACATTTGATAGGACAAGCTATACAGCTTGAGCAGAAGGTTTTTGCCAGAGGACCGTCGCCATATGTGCGACGAAGAGTGGTCGAAGGTCACGGCTGTCGCAATGATCGCAGTGTTCCAGCCCGTACGCTCGCGCCGCGTAGGCAAGTCTTCCGATTCGACCACGCGCTCCTGCGTCGGTCACGATGGTGTGCGCTCCAGCCGGATATAATGACAAGATTTGCTAGAATGCGAGACCGAGATGGATGAGAATTGCAACAGCTGGGGTGATGGGTGGCGGCCATGCGTATCGTCCCTCGGTAGTTCGCAGTATGTCTGTACGCAGAGAGAGCCCAGTCAGTGAGGAACTTTTCACAAATTACTAAGACGGACTCACGATGCAACGAACAGATCAAGCTGAATTGCAAAGGTGTAGACATGTATCGTGTCGACGTGACCGTTGTTCAGGCGGCGTGTCTTTTGGTAAATGATAGTGTGCGCCAGGTGAGGCATGTTTCTTGGTCACATGGATAAGATCCGACAGTGAAGAGTCCGATAAAGACAAAGGATTGTGCAAGCCTGCTGACTTGCTGGACGTTCCGAAGACCGCGAGTATCCAGAATAAGAGTCGTATGTGCGGCAGGTATCCAGAGCCCACGACAATGCTGTTTGCTCGTTGTCGAAAGAATACAAAAACAGTGGCGTTTGAAAGTGCTGAAAGAACGAATGTGAGTGCCAGGTTTGACGAAACCGTTTCGAATTGAATGAGCGCCGTAGCGCAAGCGAGGCGCGACACTCGGATGATTGTGAATGGGTGAGATGCCCGCCGAGAGCTGTGTGCGCCTTGTATGGCATTGTTGAAGTGAGCCATGTAAAGTTTGCTCCTGTGTGGCATGACCGAAAGGTAATACCGGCGATTTCGAGGTGGTCTTTGCTTGGAAGGATTTCTCCTGAGTACGCTGAAGTTTCGTCCCCAGAGGACTTTTCAAGGTCGATAAGGGTAGCTGCAAGACGATGTCAGCTACCTTCCCGGCCATCGACTGCGACGACTGACCTTTTAAAGAATCACATATTACCAGTCGTTTATTGATTCATCAAGCGCTCCGGGTTAACACCATACTCCAACCTTTGCTGTGGTCCATGAAGCATGAGGCTTGAGGCATTCTTTGCTGTTGAAGGGAAAGCACTTGGTTGATTGGCGTGGGTGGTCTGGTACATCGCCCTTTCTTCTGATTTCTATGATGCAAGCATCACTCGACGTCACATTGGTCGAGAGCGATGGACTCGAGAGATGAACAACCCAGCCAGGAGATGCTGCTTTTTGATGCGGTTATGTTGTTTGGCAGTCCCTTCTCTGAGAGGAGGCGTACCGACCGGTACGAGTTCAGGCATGTCAGGTATGTTGGATGCGAGAAATCGAAAGCCGATAGGCTGTACTGTAGTCGAAGACGGTATAAGATACAGTGGGCGGAGGCGATGTGCTACATTGGGCGAAGACGATATGCTACATTCGGCGTCGATATCGTACAGTAGGAGACAATATCGTACAGTAGGCCTAGGCGTAGGCGATATGCTACATCCGGCGTCGATATTGTACAGTAGGCGTAGGTGATATGCTACATTTGGCGAAGGCGATATGCTACATTCGACGTCGATATCGTACAGTAGACGGCAGTATCGTACAGTAGGCATGGAAGATATGCTACATGTGGCTTCGGTATCGTACAGTTGGCGATAATGTCGTACAGCAGGCGGAGAGATGTTACAGTTGCTGAGGATATGGGACCTCGCGTTCATGAAATTGAAAGGTGAATGGAGAGGTACCGTAGCCGACCAGGAGCCGAGAAAGCCATGTCGACAAGACTGAAAGCGGCAAGAGCCAAGTGACTTGTCGACCTGGTAGGGCGAAGAAAACCGAAAAGTCGACATCAAATGCCAGTCAAGCGACTGGGCGGCGAAGTAGAATCCTAGATATTTTCATGACCCATGCAGGAGGGCCAAAAGTCGAAAGCAGCACCAAAGCGATGATGCAAGTCGATCGAGTCAAGTATCGGCGAGGCCAAAAGTCGATAAGCCGAAGTCGAAGAAGGTCGGATAAGGAAACCATCACCGCTGCTGGAAGTGCGAAAGGCGAAAGATTGCAGAGTGATGAACAAAATCGCATCCCGACCGGTAAAGATGTAGGCGAATCGAATTGCCAAGCGGCAGTCTAGCATTGCTTTCCCAACTACTTGGCGATGTAGTACCCCCGTTCCCTGGCGTAGTCCTCAACAAAGGTAAAAGCGTTCCGTACAGTTGTCAGGTTTCCCAACTGGCCAGGAGCTAAAGCAGGCGATTTTTCGTATCGATCCAACGTCTTAATAAACGATATGTCAAATTATGGATCACGACTCTCTGTTGTGAACTAACTCACGATCTCGATGAAGCGCTCGGCGATTCCTGAGTTCCATTCTTCCTCCAGTAGAGGATATTGCATTGCCGGACCCGCTTGCAACCCGTCTTCATCCACTTCCATCGGAATCGGGTCCGAGGACGAGACGCTCGAGGCGACATACGGCTCGTCATCGACGTCCATGTCGTGATCAGATTCCGCATCCGATGCCGCCATTGTGTCACAGTCGCGGACCGGTTCCTTACATTGGATCGGGTCGATCTCACTTGATTCGGTCAAGGACTCTCGAATGGGCAGAGGCTTGAACTTCTTCCTCGGAGACTAGAGACGACGGACAGTCAGAGTCCATGTTTAGGCAAGGTAAACCAAGTGACTCACTTCATTGAACAGATCACAGCTTTCGTCCACTATCCAGTCGATCTTGCGTTTCAAGCCTCGAATCTGAGAAGACGATAGGGCACACAACTTAGCCATTGAACTATCGCACCAGGTGACGGAACAGCTTACCGTCACATTTTCGCTCTTGGAGAAGGTAGGAGCTTGAGCATCGTCCGAGGAGACTAACTCGGCAGCAGGATCTTGCGTCGTTGACAAGTCGGTTCCCTGACATTTCAAGTGCGTTAGACATGGCTACTTGTTGACTGATGTAAGTCAAGACTCACTGCATGTTGACAATCTTTGGCAGTGGAGCGACTTGTCATACCGCCGACGACATCCTGGGCGGTAACCGGGGACTGTTCGAAGGTGTGTGAGCGGAAAAAGCAAGGATTTGTTGCAACTTCGACTCACTCTCGGAGCAGGATCTCCATTGGAGATCGATTCCGTTGGTTCAGACAGGACTTCATCTGGCGAAGTCGGCTCTGGAACAGGTTGAGCCTTCTTCTTGATCGCGCGAGTCTTCTTGGGTTTTTTGGCCGCTGCCTTGGCCGTTTCAAGTTGCTTTTCAGACCGCGGGCGAAGGTTATATCGGCGAGGAGCGACCGGAAGCGCTGCTTCGGGAGCGAGCTGAATGACTTCCGCCTTGGGTGTGTCTGCGGTATCATCGGTGTCGAGAGAGCCAGATGCGATGACGGGCGCGGGTCGAATATCGCTGTATTCGGCGACAGCAGCGGGGAATGCTGTGTCTATCTGCTTGGCAGATCGAGCGCGCAGATTGTAGGAATGAGATCTTCCGCTAACTTTGTTGAGAGCTCGGTGGTTGAAGCAAGATTTCTTCCGCTTGTTGGCGTTTGGTGAAGCAGTAGAGGCAGTAGGGTCGCCCTGAAGAGATGTGGCGACTAGACCGGATGACGCAACAGCTGTCGCCTCACGCGCAGCCACCCCGTCAATGACCGTTGGGTCAGTCTGAGATACATAGAAACAGTAAATCAACATAGGCGCACTGCTTATTCGCGAATGTTCGGACGTACCGAAGCGTTTTGATCGGACAGCAGATTAGAGGAAACACGCGAAGAACAAGGTCCTTCGGCCGTGGAGGACATGACAGCTGCTTCGGACCTATCAACGACTTGAAGAGCGACGACAGAGGCAAGGTCGTCTCCAGGGGTCTGGGGAAAGAATGGACAAATTCAGTACATACAAAATTGTTGCTGGGGATCGAGACATACCATAACGATTTCAGAAGTGTGGACGGAGGCCACTGCAGAAGAGACAGCTGCGGTGACTTGGGCGTCGGCACAACAAGCTTGAGCGACTGAGTCGTACACTTGAAGTCGCTCGTCACGTTCACCATCAACTTGGGAGACCTAGAATGAACAGTCAAGAATCAATACGGGTGCGCTGTTATTAACTGATGACACGCTTACTACCTCAACATCATCAGAGTCGACATTATATCCAGGAAGGACGAACGTCGAAGGGACCGGCAAGGCTTCGGAGTTCGTGGGCGACATCGATTCGGTTTCGACAATCGAGGCGCCGAGAGATTCACTTTCGCCAATCTGTATCACAAAATACTGTCGTATCAGCATCCATACGGGCGAAGAGCCATTGAGATAAACTGGGCGTACCATTTCCACATCGGAAATCAGAACATCGGAAGGCGCAGACACGGAAACATCATTGACAGTTGAGAATGTACAAGCCGCGTTGGCTGTCTCCAAGTCTTGAGCAGCCTCAGCAGCAGGGAGGGAGACATTCTGCCACAGCTGTAAGGAGCGCAGAGCAGTGATTAGTGTCAGATTACCTTGTAAAGAAGTAGTAAACGTACTTTTCCATCATCATTTCCTTGAGTAACTTCCAAAGCATGAGAAACGTTTTCGGCAGATCGCGAGGCGTCGGAAACAGTCGAGGGCGCTTCGTCCGAGCCGGAGGTCATCTCGACATCTTGAAAGACATTGCAAACGACATCTCCAACGAAACTGTCGACATCAACTTGAACATCATCTTGGGCAACCTTTAACGAGGGACGTAAAGGATCAACTGAAGATCGCATTTCAGGAGAGTTTAGGACGTACCAATGCAACGTCCCCTACAACATCTCCAATCGCATCATTCCCCACAGCATTGACAACCGAAGAAGAACCCGCCCCAGATGGCGATCCTCCGGTGCTCATCGAAGAGGACGCCGACGCGTTTACGTCGTGAGATCCAGCAAGCACCTCTTCATCACCCAACTGAATCGCTCCCAGTCAGCACATGCACGGGAGCGTTAACTGAGAGACTAACCATCTCATCGTCTTCGTAAATCGATCCGACATCGATAGCCTTGCCTTTGTTCTTGTTGGCATCAGAAACATGCGCCTCACCGAGCATCTAGGCAACAGGGAGAGCAGTTAGTTACACAGAGCTGATGACCAAGCACGGCGGAAACTTACCAAGCATTCAACAAATCCACTTCCTCTCTTCGAACCGTTTTTCCCAGCCTCCATCGCGATCTCGGAATACTTCCAGGGCTGCAACAAGCCATCGACCTCGAATTCATCGTGTTGAGAAACAAGAGCAGGAGTCTTGTACGAAGGGTTGAACGTGGGCTCGCCTGCGAAGTTGACGACGGAATCCGACGCTTGAGCGATTTCTTGAGGTTGTACGGCCGTGTAGTTGTTGTCATCCAGGAAGCATGGAGTGAGGGCGGAAATAACTTGAGAGCAAACCATCCCGAACAAGGACTTGGCTGGTGGAGCGGCATTGAGGAACGGCGCAACACGACATCCGAGGAAGAGGTGCCAGCTTCCCGGATCGACGTGACCGTTGACGTCACGGAGGATTCGGTCGCAGCATTCCTTGAGGTGCCTAGCAGACGGAGAGTCTTGGGCGGGAGGGATAGCGACCTTCAACTGTGAGAGACTCCAATCAGCTTCACGATACTGCTTCGCATACCACTCATCGCTCACGCTTTTGGCAAGGGATCTCAAATCCGAATACTCCAGCTGGTTCAACCAGACTCGGAGTGCTTGAGGGGTACTGTGCAACATGGAGATTCTTTGTTGACTTTGTTGCGGTATTGGTTGCGTTTGCTGGTGGAGGTATACTTTCGGATATGTGAAAGCGGGTTGGAAGGGGGTTAACGAGGCGTTTCAGGAACAATTCGTTGAGAAAAGCCCTCAACTAACGTCTGATGGAAACTCGACGAGATGGTGATATGCAACATCGGCCGAGAGAGAATGCAGCAAGGGTATTGGTCGGAGTGAAAAGTTGTAGCGCAGCGCTCGGCAGCCGCGACTGAGAACAATAGAGTAGGTGGTAAATGACATTTCGCTCGATTTCCGTCGACAGTGTAACAACCAGGCAAGCTACAGAGATGAGAGTGGTGTCCTTGGATAGGGCGAAGCGATGCCGTGGTGATGGTACGTAGACGAGACGGAGGGTATTGCTGCATCAAGAGAAATCGCGACTTTTCGATTTCCTAAACACCTACCCCTATTCGAGCACATTGGGAGGATCGGCGGTTTCACAACTGCTTCAAGTGACACTGCGCCTCTTCGTATCGCATCTACAGCACACGAGTGTAGGGCGCTCAGGCAGAAGTCCCCGAAAGAGCGAAGGCAGGCGATTCCAGCGCTGTTACTTTGAAATCGCTGCGACCTTTGCTCGGTTTGCTAACCTGATCCCCACTTGGATTCGCTTGAATTGGGAGTGTCCGGCGCCTTTTCCATTTGCATTTCAACCCTGCTACCTACTGCTCCGGGAGTAGCACCAGGTGATAGAGTAAGCTCAGGAGACTTCGTCGATAGCGAAACAAAGATTTTGCGACCGTTGCATCAAAAGAAATGCTGACTCCCAGTCTTTCTGAGAATGACCAACAGACGCAAATTCAGACGCGGGCGGAAGCAGTATTTGGTTCCACTTTCGCCTTTCGATAAGAGCATTAAGAGCATTCGGAACTTGGAGTTGTGGAAAGCATGTCGTACTTGGAATGATCTCGTCCCATAGCTCAACAGAGCTGGTCGAACACACCTCCGACTTCCGAGGCAAAAGAAAAGGCACCGTCGCACCAGTCAAAGTGTAACATCCAGCCAAGCTGCCCCGCGAGAGTGTAGCGATGTCCTCGCATGTATGCACCTTCAATAAAGCTGGATGAAAGCAGCGCCACATGTCACCGACGCCATCGCGCGACATAACATCTCGGTACAGAGTCTAGCGGCATCTGCGATGTAACTCTTCAGGCTTTTCCCATGGAAGACCAAGTAAGACTGTGCCGAGACGGGTGTCAGACGTTCTTTCGGTCATATCTGTCACCATCGAGCGTCGGGAGACAGAATTCAGCCTCCAAGCCATCAAGGTACAATGGAGACTTCCCAAATCAAGCAAGGGACGGCAACGCCAGCTTCATTCTTATCAAACTGGGCAGGCAAAGATCGCGTTGGACGCTGCACACATGAATACGGCGTCTCGGCCGAGCACATGTGGACCCTGCACGTAATATAGCATCGTATTACCATATACATGTACAGCCATCGACAGGAAACTGAACGAAAAGCAATCGTGGTCCGGTGATTGTCAACCGACACCATTGCCCCGCGCCGGTCCCGCCGACTGCTTCCGAATGAGCCTCACCCGTGAGACCTCGATGTGCTTGCCACCTGCTCCCCTTCCTTATCCAAGCTTCAGCAGAGAGTCTCGGATGCCATTCGTGGCGGAGTGTTGATGGCACCGAGTCGTCCGGTGCGAAGACGAGGTAGCCTTGAGATCTACGACTGGTCGATGGGAAGACGCTGAATCGCGGCGACGATATGGTGCTATGGGTATGTCCTGAATTTGAGGCGGTCTAGGAAATCAGGGAAGGTCGGTGATCAGTTGCACGTCGCTGTGGGCAGAGACAGCGAACGGTCCCATGCGTACCGAGGTGTACACGGAAGCAGGATTTGTGTTCCGAATGGCTGGCGAGAGCCGCACGACATGGCCGAGCTGTTGGCGGGATCAGCACCTGGAACTGCATGGCTTATGACCGGCTCACCTGTCCAAGGACCACGATCAAGCTTCCCTGTCTTCCGAAGATTGCCAGTCCACCCTCAGCCACGTTGGCACCAACTCCTCCTCCCGATCCCCCACCAACACCGATAAAACGTCCGCACCGGCTCTTCTAGCCGCTTACCCGCCACCATCTCCCTCGTTTGAAGTGTCTGGATCCCGGATGCGTTGTCGTGCGAGCGTTGAATGGCGACACCGAGAGGAGATGGCGGAACGATGGTCCTGTCGCTTGGGCTTCGAGCCGGACCGGATGCACGTTCAATGCCTGCTCGAGGGGCATTCTGTCCGGCGGAGACTGATTCGGCACGGACCATCTTGCAAGGATGGCATCCTGTTGTGGTGGTCCCTATGTGAATCAACCAGGGTCAGCATGCCAACGATGCAGAACACAACAGGGAAGACTGGAGAGGAGAAACACGAAGAAAGGGGAACTTACAAGCTCGGCCATGAACAGCAAAGGCGTCGGTCCACTGACTACCGCAGTAAGCATCTGTCCCATCACCCGCCGCACCGCTCCACGCTTTGTCCTCCGTACGATGGTTGATGGTGTCCCGCCATCTTGCCGGATCGGACTGAAAGTCGATTCTGCCGTTCTCATCAGCTTGAAAGCACAGATCAATGAGGCTAATACTCACTCATATCATTGCACGCGCGTGGTACACATCACCACACAGCCATCTCCGTCGGTGAAAGCCATCATCTACCCGCTGACCCCTGTCGGAAGGTCGTTGCCATCTCGCTGACATCGGTTGCTGAATTCCGATGGCCACGCCCGATTCGTCGCGGGATAGCACGTGCTTGAGGTTGTCGAAGAACGTACTCGAAGCTCTGTGTTGGGTGCTCATCGGAGAGCGTTGCTGTGAGTGGTGGAGTGGATACAGGCACGTCACAGGGCATACGGAGCAATGCACCTATCTGGCTGATATCAAACTCGACTTTGGCCGGAATTGCTTTCATGTGCTCTCATTTCCCTCCATCTCACGTGATTTCGAGGATCAGAGTTGGCAGACAGAACTTGAAGAAACGAGCAGTGTTACACCGTCGACATTCTCCAATGGAACGGAATCTCGCCTGAGCGTGTACAACGCAGAGGATGGAGAGCTCGGCCGCTGTATAGATCATCTTGTCGGGATGAAAGTCGGTCAGTGCTGTGCGAATGTGCAATCCTCGTCATCTCAACTATATCAACTGACACTCTTGTGCGTAGACCAGAGCAGAGGTCCCTGCCTCTCGATCAATACCGCAAGACAATTGGACCCGTATTTCCACTCATATCATCCGTGTCACCAAAGAAGGATCATCCCATGCCGACTCATCTCATCCCAGCTTCGACTTGTCGACTACAGCTCGTCTTCTGCTGTCCTCCACTCGCATCACATCACGCCCACTCTCAGCCGCTTCGGAACACACCAAGCGTCAGATACCGCACAAGCACATACGTGTTGACGGGGCTAAGGAGGAGACCCATCCGGGAATCAGACACGGCTGGCGCCGTCGGGATATAGGCGGAGGGCATCGCCTGTGGCCTGCGATGTTCAAAGGAGTCGTGGAATGATACCAACTGTGGGCGGTGTTTGCTGGAGGGATCGACCGACGTTTCGTCGACACTCGAGGCAAAGGACGGGTTGGGCACGCGGAGCTGCAGGGCAACGGAGTGGCCAAAGCGGTCTAAGCGATGACAGGCCTCATTTGGTGAGTGTTCCGCTTATAATTCGCTACATATAACCCACCGCTAACCGTGCACGATTTTCAGAGATCCGTTATCGCTCCGGGTCGAGGCTTATCGGCATATCCAGAAATCTGGATAACGACGTCTGCGCCGTCAAGCCTTTTCCAAGAGACGTAGACGTGAGGGACGTTGATGAATAGTAGCACGAGGCACGCTGAACGTACAAGATGCACCAAGGTGCAGACAAGTGTCGTTCGGCGGATACGTACAGGCTGAAAACCACGCTTGGCAGGTCCTTGCGTCCTAGAGACGTGGGCGGTGACGGTTGTTGTCAATGTAGATGCTACTAGCTGCATATCACTCGCTGTATTCAGGTATAGTGTGCGTGTGCAGGTATATCAGATGTGTTGCAGACCGTATCGATTCGAAACTCTGATACATTTATACATTCATTCATCGGGGCATCTCGTATAATGCCATACAATATCTTCATCTGCATGCGACTATCAAGACTTATACTGTACAAACACATTACGTCAAAGTCCCATGTTCTAGAAGTATTGGAACCGATACCGAGAACATTCCCAATGCATTGCTGAAGGGTCGTACCAAATTGCAATGTCGGGAAAAGAGGAAGATTATCGTATCCATTGAAAATCGAGATCGTAGCCGATGCGATCCATGATATATTCGAGCTGAAGGCACATTGCCTCTGGAAGGAAAGTTCGCAAGTACGCCATCGCAGATGCCGGCGTGTCGGAACTATGAAAGTGCTCGCGAAAATGCTGCTCCGAGAATCGTTTGTAGCGGATGGTCGCTGCGTCGTAGACTCGGTCTCTGAGCGAAAGCTTCTTTCCGTCGCAGTAGTTGATTAACGAGGTAGAACACCTGGAGAATCGGCAAATTTCGCAAGCCTGAATGACTTTCTTGAGAACGTTCTTCTTGCCTCTGTGTTCGGCACCTAGGGAAACACCGAGTGAGTTAGTCCGAATCCAGTCGAGTTGAATACGAGAGCTTACATCGACAGTAATTGGGCCTTTTCAGTCCTTCCGGTACCGGGATGTCTTCTGCAAGCTTCTCCAAATGGGCGATATTATCCGGAATTTCCATGAAGGCTTTGACGCGCGGATCGATATTCTCCGCATAAGGGGCCAACAGCTTGGAAGAAGGAGTTTTCTTGGGCGAGACAGATCGCCTGGGAGAGCGCGACTTCTTGGGTGACCCGACCTTTTTCGGCGACACGGTCGTCTTCCTTGAACAGCATGGAATTGATGGAACTGGTTCTTCCGTCCCTGCCGTAGAACATGCTTGGGCAGCACCCTCATTCCAGCCCTGAAGCCTTGAAGGTCCATCGGATCGACACGCAATAGGTTCTGTTGTTGAAGACGAAGCGTACTGTCTTTCAAACTTTGCGATGGCTTCGAGCGCCGTGAACCCGTCAAAAGGCTCTGCTTCCTCATCGAATGCTAGCAAATCGTCCAGAGCTCCCGACAGCCTGCAGCCTTGACGGGTCGATGGGTCCATCATTGTTGCTCGTGTGTGGTGAAGAGAATCGCCGTTGGCCGAGCAGTACACGATGTGCGATCGTGAGTCGGCAGTAGGGAAAGATATCGCAGCAACAGTCGCACTGCTCTGCATGTTTGCTGAGACGGCAGTACCACCTGACGGAAAGAAGGGCTGATATTGCGATCGGTCGAAGGACAGACCGAGGGCGTTAACCTGTTTGAATGCGATTGGAGCGATGTTTTGAGCGCATGTCATGTCGTTGTATCCAGCAGTGAGCTCTGCAGAACATTCCAACAAGGCCATTTGGGCGAGCAAAGTGCTCTGATCGATTTCAAGAGCATTGGATGCTAGTGTAGCTATAGCTTCTTGATCTTGAATTCCGAAAGGTGGGACGAATAGTTCGATGTTGTTGATTGGAACGTTGTTGTTTAGAACGGTAGCGAGGAAATTGCGATCGGGAGTGCCTTGCGCGACGTAATCATCGAGCGTCAGGGCGCGCTGCTGGGTGCCGTGAGACCTTCCAGAAGCCAAAGCGATACGATGCGCCATGTTCGAAGTGACTTGGGTTTGATCGATGTGTTCGGCATACTGAAAGCAGTTGGACGCGACCGACTTGCAAGCGACATACATTGAGGCGTTCGTCCTACGGACAGCGGCACCCTGTTGTGCGACATTCAACGAGCCTTGACCTTGCATGAAGTTGGGGATGTCTCGAGGATCGTGCCGGTTTACGAACCCGTTGAATGTGGCGTCGGGAACTGGCGAATTTGATCCGAGATGTCCTGCACAGTGCTTGGGAATCATGGAGAAAGGCGGGAAGTTGGCACCCTGAGCGACAGCATTGCTCGAAAAGGCGCCGTGCTGAGGCTGAGAGACCTGTGGAAGGAAAAGATCGTATCAGTGTGTTGTTCAGCTCCTCCTAGATGTCTGTACTCACTGCGATCCCCAACATTGTACTTCGAGTCGAGCCTTTGCGAAGAGACTCTTTACGCGTTTCTCGAAATTACTTCTTCCAGGTCTTGCTTGTCAGTTAAATTGAGGCAGAGGTGATACACTACTTTTGTGGAGGAATGTGGTGTCGGTGTCGGCACTGGTGAAGACCAAAGAATGATCAGACTGGTGGTTGCAGAACGCAAAATGACTTCAGACAGACACGGAGAATGACCGCCTTATATCTGTGTTTTCACCATGATGGCGACTTTGGACTTTCCTACAGCAGACCTGCATTTTGCTAAGTCGTGTTGCGGTCATGGTGTGCTGCTTGGGACGCTGGTGTCGTTGATGCTGACCATCAAGTGTCGAAGACATACCTACGAAGCTTGTAAGTATGTGCCTCATCCTCACTGAAACATCTTCAAGAGCTTCACAAATTCGAAAGCTGAGTCACGCGGCTGCAAATTCGGCCCATTAACTCGTCTTATTGGTCTTATTGGCCATCTTTCCTGCATGAAATCGCATAGGAGGGCATGGATTACATTAGTTTTCGCGCTATTTAAAAGATCTAGCCTACTTTCGTAATAGAGTTTCGCGCATTTTGGACTTGCGCCGTCATACCCACGACTTAGCTTCGGAGAGGTCAGGGGATCACCATCGAGTCAGTATATTCTCGGAGCTCAGGCACTTGCGCGAACAACCCTCAGGGTGAGCGCCGGCTGCGCACATGGTTGCGTCACTTAGGATGCGATGCGCGATGCTCAAGCACCAGTACACCATGCTAGATCTCAGTTCATCGACGCAGGGATGTATGATGATTTCCTGCTCGAGCAGCGAATGGAGAGATGCCGTCTGACGGCCTGACACAAGCCTACGAGTGCATGAGCGAAGTTGGGTCATGTCCAGCTCTGTACGAATACGAAGGGATAGTCGCTTCGAAAATGCTGAGATCAGCCGCTTTGGAGAATTATTAAGTGTATTTCCTAGTATGTCCTGCAGAATAAGTGCAGTTTTAGCTTCACTTTGTGCCGCGCTCAGCCGGGACGCGCCGATACGTTGCAGCGAGCGATTCCTCACCCACCTTACCGATGTCCCTACCCTGCTTTATCCCATCGTGCTCTTTTCATCTGTCTTCACGAAACGTTCTTCGAACCTTGCTTCTGTCGTTATTGCGTATACCACGTACACTGTTATCCTTCTTCGAAGCACGCAGTCAACGCCGCGTGTATCGCTTTCATCACCTTGACAGAACGTCTACCACCTTTGCACCAAATTGGACGATGTCAGTCATGGCATTCACCACGCCTACCGGCCATATCCATCTCGAGCACCTGGGCACAGGTGGACAGGGCACAGTATCCAAAGTCAAGCGGATCAGCGATGGGAAGGTGCGCCATACCACCTCGTTGTCTTGCTCGCCTTTCCTGACTTCAATATTCTCTGCTCACCAGGTCCTAGCAATGAAGACGCAGACGATTCAGAATGTATGAGACATACCTGCTCTACGAAAGGAGTTGTGCGTTTTTCATTTTCCCATCATCCTTTCCTTGAAGCAACGAGACTGATCTTCTTATTGTTTGCTCTTGGCCTGTGTTTCTGTCGTCCCAATCAGCGAGATTCACCAATCACTGCAACATCGATACATCGTCAACGTCGAGTCGATGCTGGCAGACGTTCCGAGCCAGTGCATTCACACATTCATGGAGGTAAGCCTCACCGTTCGAGTGTCTGGATTTCTTCGAATGATCACAGACGCGTTGTCCTTGGTTTCCTTCAGATTTGTCCAAACAGAGACCTCGACTATCTCATACAGCATCACAAGAGACGACATCAGTTCATTCCGGAGCGACAGATATGGCGCATGCTCGCGCAGATAGTCCTCGCCGTCGATGCTTGTCACAAGTTCAACGTCTTGCACCGAGACCTAAAACCAAACAATAGTACGCCATACTTGCTCCAGCATACCTTCTTCACATTGCTGACCACCGCCGATCCCGTTGCTTCTAGTCTTCCTCGGAGAAGGCAACGAAGTCAAGTTAGGTGACTTCGGCCTCGCGGAGTTCATCCGGGACGAGGAGATCATCAATGACTTTACCGGGGTACGTCCAAGGCTACTCGCATTCCTATCTTTGCACTCCTCTGACTCCAGCTGCTCATTTTCGACAGACGCACGAATACGCTGCTCCGGAAGTCCATAACCAGCACCCTCAAGGCAGACCTGCAGACTGCTACGCCATCGGCGCAATCGCGTATGAGATGTGCTCTTTACAGTGAGGATACCTGCGTCGTGACTTCGCGTTCTGTAGCTCACACACCTGTATGCTGTCTCTGCGATAGATACTACCTGAATGCTCCACGCGAGAACGGTGCCAACGGAAGAGAAGCAAACGCCGGACCCGACCCTCGAATTCCCGCACACTACTCCAGCGAACTGAAGAACGTCGTTCGAGCTTTACTTTCCGTCGACGTGAGTTGGAAAGCTCTTCCGCTATTCAACATTTCTGATCCCTTTCCCCATTCAGGCGACGAAACGACCTACTACTGCTCAATTACTGAAGACTCCGGGTATTCACCTGGGCTTAGAGCAGACGATTTCCGAGGATGCGCAAGTCGTCTGTTCCTCGTCTACAGATGCTGTTGGGCTGACGTCTTTGCCTCACGTGCAGATCCAGAAGCTTAGCTGCCGCGAAGCAAGAGACGGTATCCATCAGGCAGCAACTCATCGCGACCCAGAAACTCTTCGAACAGGAGGTCGACAAGGTCAAAGACCTCCTCGAGGAACTTTCCGCCGTCAAGAAGCGCAACGAGGAGCTGAATTCTCAGCTCAACGACAAAGCCGCAGCCTTGGCGCTATATGTTGCAGACGACATGGCTAGGCGACAGAAGCGTCAACGAAAGAACCAGAACGATCTCGAAACGGCTTTAGAAAGCAAGAGGCAAAATCCGCCCTTCCTAAACCAAGTTCAATCGCCCGCACGAAGGATCCGAGAAGCGCAACAGGCAGGCAAGAGTCAACACACACACAAAGTCGCCTCCGCTCGACCCGTTCCTCAGCCCGTCTTCGGGTCGTCCGTATCCGCCAGTAAAGCTGTGCCACGGCGCTCTTGCTTCAAAGGGCTCATCGATTCGACTCCGTCTACGAATGCGACAGATTCGCTGGCCGTCGCTCAAGATCTGTTTGGTGACATCGGGTCGCCAAGCAAGCTTCGCGCACTCCGACACCTGGAACGCGCGAAGAAAATGTCACACAACGTGAAGGCGTATAAAAATCTCGATCACGGCACACTGTCGCTGAAGCGTAAAGCGACTGCTTCATGCACAGCGACTCCTCCCCGACCGGAAGCCCGTTTGAACGTTGATATGCGATCGCCGGTACTCACACCATTTGGAAAGAAGGGCAACATTCAGCCCATTCCACGTCAGACGAAGTTCGAAGACAAGAGCATGCTCGACAAATACCGACTGGACCGAGTCGGAGGTATCAAGCCCTCGACGGTATACAAAGACTTGGCATCGCTAGCGACAACGTCAGTTACTCCGCTACAACGAGCGAGAAAGCTTCTTGCCCACGGGCACAATGTCAGCCGACCCATCGTGGGCATTCGATGTTGACTACAGTAGCGCACACGACGGAAAGCACAGAGGAAATTGACGGATCATCACCGGAAGTCTACCCCGGGTACCAGCATGGAATGTGAAAACGCAGATACGTTTCGTTATAGTGCGCGATCCCGCTCCTCAATATGTAGCTGTGTATGAACGATAGATACCGCGAATACTAGCAAGTCTTAATCGAAATTTGCCAAGATGGCTGGCATTCCCATCGTCAACCCGGATCGTGTGTGGTGGTGGTGCGCTGCGCTCGAGAGCTTGGTAGCCGTAACCATCAACCGCTAACGATAAGAGGTCGCATAGGTGGAAGTCTCGACGAGGTGAGGAGAGCGCCGTACCTATGAACGGTTCTGTCTATTGTCGCGATCCTCCTCATGTCGACCCATCACGACGATTGGATGTGACTGCGAGGTGAGGCGCGCGACATCAGTAAAGTAAAGCTCGCTGCTTAGCTCACTCCTCAAAAGGGAGAGCACTCAAAAGACGAGCCTCAGGGTGGTATCGCGCAGTCCAAGGCAGCACGAGAGGCACACGCCACTATTCTGCACTCGTAAAGGCGGCTCGACGTCGTGAAATGTCAACCCATAGTGATCCATACTTGCGAACCGGTTTCAAAAAATCATAAGAAGACAGTCAACGATGGGTACAACACATCGCGATTTGAGCGAGATGAGCGCGGTGAGACACGCCAGCGACATTCCCACAATGACTAGCATCTCCCTGAGACAATCCGCATCACCCATCGCCATCTCTATGCATTCTTGAAACCTATCCCAATATCTCCTCCGAGAATTGCAGAAACCGAAAAGTTGTGAGGCGCGACGTGTTTGAAACGGTTGACGCCGGAGTGTCGTGAAGTGTAAAAGATGCGAGACGAACGAGTGTGGACGATCGGATGATCAGGTTGTGTAAGGCGTCGGTGGAGTCAGCAGGCAGTTCCGGGCGAAGCACGTTCCATGTGCACTGCGTGGCAAAGCCAGCAGAGAAGATGACGCTTCACGCGCGGAGATGGTACGTCTATACGCATTCGCTGTCGTCAGTGTGACGAGATGGCGCAGACAACGAGGGACCGCTTACCAGATCAGATGCGTTGAACGTCTCGCGATTCGACACCCAACTTGACGTAGACATCCTTCATCTCCATCGCAATCGTATCTCGTTCCTGCGACAACGCAACCAGAACAACCTGCATCGAGTGCGGAGACTTGGCGAGCGACTTGCGGAACAGGTTCTCCTTGTTGACGCTGTCTTCGAAGCGAGCGATGAGGTTGTCGAGGACGGTGTGTTCGGGAGAGGGAAGGGGTTGGTCTGGCATTGCCGTGATCAGTTGATGGACTGCTGCGCTACGGCGAAGATGGACTCACCGTCATCGGGCTTCACATCCCTCATCTTTACGTCTCCATCCCCGTCGACATCCCTTTCTCCCATTCCCAACACCTTCTTTTCAGCGCCGTCTTCCGCCAACTCATTAATCTCCGCATCATCCGCTGTATTCGCCGCACCCAACATTCCAGCATTTCCGGTACCGGAATCGGTCAACGGAGAAGCGGGGACAACCTTCTTCTTCCTCTTGTTCGCCCTTTCCTGTTGGAGGCGTTCCTTTTCTGCTTGTTCTTCCTCCTGTTTTCGACGCATCGCGGCCGAGGGAGGGTACGTCGGCTGCTTGTCCTTTTTCTCCTTTTTGCTCTTGGTTCGTTTGGCCATCGTAAAGAGAGACAGACGTAGGCGAGTTTCGGGAATTGAGCGCGGTGACGCGAGTGACGGAGCGTGCCTTGTCTAGCGGATGAGGAGGACAGAGATAACGTGGTGATCGTCGATGAAATGGGCGTGACAAGCATATCCCCTCTTGTTGGAGACTCCCTTTCGTGTCGACGCGTCAATCGCTCATTCGCATCAAGTTTTCCCCTTCCCCTGTCACAGAAGGGCATGCAAACGCCGTTGACGTCATATCCGAGATAGGAGGCGGTGTCACGTTTCAGACACACGGGATGGTCCGGTAGACAGGATGTCTTTGGTTTGGGGCACCGTATGGTGTGCATCTTGTCCCTGTATAGGACGTCCCTAACCTTGCTGCCATGTCGCTCTGAAACGCTAGTGATACGTACAGCTGTGGACTATCCTACTCTGGCAGGCAATCTCCTGATTCGGTAGAGAAACCCTTCCCACTGCTACGGGTCTTCCCGCTCCGACATAGCCCTGCGACTCTAACATTGCCGTTTGACCCGCTTGTCATGCCTGTCTACCGGCGTGTGAGAAAGGACGCGGCTATCGAGTTCGCCGTCCGTAGAGAGACCTTGCGGTTCACCGGGATCCCCCATGGATCGTCCATACGTCCCTCGTTGTCGGTGCCGCTACGAAACGATGCGCATTGGCGGAACAGAGGTATATAATAGAGGTTGCCACGAACCGGTGCTTTCCCCTTTGACTCGAGGATAATGACGGGGAAACGGGGGAATTGCGAGTCACCTCGTGCTTGTACTGCCGCGAGTTACTGGATATACCCAACCCATCTTTTACTTGAGCAATACCCCGGTCCCTTGATGACCGCTTCGGGCATCTTCGCGAAACCATCTTCCGGCTGCTCAGCGCCGACCATGAGCGAGACCCGTCGTCGGGACGGAGCTGTCCATCTTCGAGCATGCAACTTTTCCCGAATGCCGTGACGCCATCCGCCCGCGGGCAAGTACCTCGGTCATGACCGGATCTGGACGATATGGCTCGAGCCTAGCGATAGCTTTTCCAGCTCCGTCGTGTGGCGTATGATTCGACGGGATCTTGGTCGTCCTGACAATTGTCTACCAGATTCCCCGCTGCTCTTGTTCGCCTAAATAACAGCGGCCATGAGAGCCGAATCTCGGCCCCGAGGTAAGGCGGAGAAGTCCTTGGCGCGACGCTTCCTAGGAGCTGAACTTCGCGTCGTCGATGGGCTTGCCGTCGCATCAGATGTGTCTGCGACCGCGTCCAGGTCTCGAGGCTGAGGAGGCGCATGTAGTTGTCCGCATCCACCTTCCATGTCCTCGGGCGTACGGTCCTGACGGAATCGTTGTTTGGGCGCGATGACGTCGCTATCTTGAGCGGAATGTGTCCCTCGAATGCCGTTCTTGCGATACACATGTCGGATATTGTCGGATGGGCAGGATATGCGCGCGGGCGACGATTTGAAGAAGCAACGACCAACCACAGTGCCGAGCCCAAACGAATTGGCCAAGGAGACATCCGGAAGGACTGGGAGGCGAACGATCGTTGGACCAATACCGAACCCGGAGTCGACTACGTTGAGGCGGAATCCTTCCGGCAACGAGGTAGTTGGTGAGAAGACGAAGATACTGTCCCATTGAGCGGGCTCCATAGCGTGAAGACCAGGACTTCTAATGATCGTGATATCGCTGTCAGTAGGGAACAACTGACGGAGCGAAAACGGACCTACCTTCGCAACCTCCATTCGCAGTCACTCCCCAAACTAGCTCCTCGCACCGCACCGCAATCAGCCAACGGTCGACGTCCACCTGAGCCAAGACGAGTATGCATGGTGTCGCCTCCACACGTCTTGACGGCTCACACCAACACCTGTCCGCAAGAGGCTTCCTTCATCCCAATTCCAACTTTGCCGAGAAATCGTTGGTCCGGCGTGTTGTTCAAGATATGTTGACGTGCGCATCCATTTGTCCTCGCTCACGAGCAAAGGTTGGACTGCCTGACCGGGATTCCCGTTGTCGATTGCATCTTCGGAACTTGCAGACTGGAGTGCCAAGCGGTGCATGTCATCCAGAGTCCGTGCATGATGGAGGACAAACAGGACAACTTCGTCACAGCCGAGTAGGACGATTCCGCTCTTTGCAGCCGGCGCCGGCGAGATGACGCCCATACTGCGTTGTTCGAAGTCGATATCTTGCCCACTGAGCGTCCGCTCCTTGCCAGACGAGTTAAAGACGGGGCTGGACACAAGCTCGGCGATGGCCATAAAGGAGAGAATGGGCCACGCTGCGTCCATCTCGGCAAGTATGGTACGGATTCTGGAGGTTGGCTTATGTCGAGTTTAACGACTACGCCAACGTGCATTGCCACACTCCATCTGGTGCTGCATCTTGCACGAGGTCGGGAATACGCCTGGATGCCGGGATACTGCGATAGCGGATAATGTGGTACTGCAGTCCGATAGAACAAATCGATAGAACAAATCGAGGGCATCCGGAAGTCCTGTCCGTACAGACAATGCATGAGTCCCTCCTATTCTGCTGGCCAGCACCGAGGGTGGAGTCCGCCGGAATACGTTCGTTCGACATTCGGCGTCGCCGAAAAGATGCGTATCTCCTGCAGGGTATGATTCGCCATGGCCATTCATCGCCAACACCCGGGGCCCTCGAATCGGCGAATGGTTTGCACGCAGACTGTAAAGCTCGAAAACGCGGGCCGGTTTGAAAAGTTGGATCGAATTGTAGCCCATCGCGTGGGGGTCGATGCGATCAGGGGATGCAGATCCCCCGTAGTGTCCACGCTCGCTGTTGTGTCGACCGAGTTCCGAATTCCGCTGCAATGCCGCGAGAGGCATAATCCTTTAATGTGTTGAATCTTCCGCGCATTGCGAGACTCGGCGCGTCAACATCCAGGCCAACCTGATTGTCTCCTCCGAGCTGTAAGAGAATCCAGACCGCAGCATTCGACGAGAGTGCCAGAATGCGTGCACAAGCTAGGTCCGCGGCGCTCGAGGGCATGCTCCCGTCCGACATCATGTCGTCTGGGACATGAACGATTCCGGAACGCGTAGCCTCCGTCATGGTCCAGTGCGATAGCCTTGGCATATCGCTCCCAACCACTGGTCCCCTCGACCCGCACGGCGAAACGACCTGCGTCGGAGAATCCAGGGACATCTCGGAGCAGAAGATCCCGCGGGTATTGAGCTCGACGCGATAGAGCAGCTTGCTCCTAGCAGGACGACATATCGAAAATGTCAATCGTCGATGGTAACCGAGGTGTACAGTCGATGGATGTTTGTATCGGTGGAGTTGAGGTTCCTGTGTATCAAAGCCAAATCAGGTTTCGCAGCAAGATACATCGTTGCTCAAGACTCACATGTCCGTGAACAGTTCGGCGTCTGCCTGTTCCTCTACTCCACCAACATACGCTTTCCGAAGGACAGGCCAAGCGTCCGGCGATCCCAGAATGATCCGGATACGTAACATCCTGCTGCAATGAAGGACCCGCTAAACAGATGCGGAGGAGGTCCAGTGCTACCTAAGAGGTACCTGCGCCCGAAGCGATAGATCACACTCCACAGATCGATCGCAGTCCAACAAGATCCGCCCTCGCAGATGGTCCGTCGGTGCTGATGAGATGGCGGAAAATCTTCGAACTGCTTGCAGTAGTCCGTAGAAGTATTGCGCAAGTCCCCGGTGGAACTATGCGTCGACCGCTGAAGAGTCCATTCCGTTCGAAGTAATAGGTCCTCGATACGCCTCCGTACTGGTCTCTCCGGCGAGTTGATTGCGATGCCAGGAATCGGATCGATTGTCTTGATTCGCCAGGGACCGGACTTCGACCGTCAAATAGCAGTCCAACTTTGTCTCTATGGCGCTGTAAGAAGCCCCGATCGTAACATCTGCCAATGGCGGCGGCATACACCGTCCGCTGTGAGCTGCGGCAGGAAGCGTCGCTACTCCATCCCTACGTCTTGCATCGCGGAAGGCTTCGGCGCGCTCGGGTCGAGCGTCGTGTTCCAATCCGATGGATTTGTTCTTCGTCCGCCAACTTGCGCTGTTCCGCTGTGATTATGGGGGATCTCCGGCTCCGAGGTCCGTCGAGGTCAAATAGACGTTGACGCTCGCCGGTGCTGAGGCGAGAGCCCAAACCGAGGCGGCGAAATTGACGCGGCGACGGCGGAATATCAAATCCACAGGCCGTTGCCGAGGTACTACTGTCGAATGTTCGTCTAGGTGATTGTGCTGCAACGCACCACCTGGACTGTCGAGCTATCAGCTTCCCGTGCAACGAATTCGCAGACGACATACGCGCACGCTCGCAAACCCGTGGAGCTCAACACCCGTGCCCCAGCCAACAACCACATCCTTCACTCCACATCCCGGATGTCACATCCCGGATGTCACATCCCGCATCCCGCAATCCGAATCCCGCATCACGCAGCTCACACCCCGCGTCCCACATCCACCGCACACGCTCTACTTCCGGAGCGACCAGGGATGGTCCTCTGAAATTCACTTGCGGACCAAGCCGTCCTCTTCAGTTGGTGGCCGTGTTTCGGAGTAGATGTCGTGTTTCCGAGGCTAGAAAGGTGGTGTCAGCAATGTGCACACAGGAAGACAGGTACGCGGGGCATACCTTCCAGTCATCGAACAACCATTCGAGCTGGGTCTTCCAGCCTTTGCGAGGGCCTGTAGATGGACGTAGGTGTCGAAGGGCGACGTCGGTCAGGTGGGGAATGGGATGTTTACTGATCCATCGCTGTCATGAGTTTCAAGCTGGTATGACTTCCGCCGCGCGGAAACTTACGTTGACAATGCTCCTCAGGTCTCAGTTGATATGTTGACAGATCGAGGCTGGCCCTTGTGTCGCCGTTGTCTCTTGGAGAGATATCGTCCGATTCATGGCTCGATTGCTGAAACGTCGATGACGGATTCGATTGAGGCAGGTCGACCACGGCAGGGTTTCCAGGACTACGCTCGCGATGGCTGATAGAGACCTATGCTATGGCGAAGGCGATTGTATCTTCCGGCCGCAGAGGAAAGTCCTGTGTCCATATGAAGCAGCAACAGGTGATGACGATGTCGATTGTCGAATGCTCGCGACTTGAGCTCCGACTCGAGACTGACTCCGAGGTCATCCTGCCTCCACTTTCGCTTAGGTAATCAAGGCTTCCCTGCTTGACCGATTCAGCTCCATCCTCTTATTCCTACATACTCCGACCGTGTGCTTCATCCATCATGACAAGTCCAGCGCCTACGGATTCCGAGAAACATACACGCGGTATCTACACCGCCCGCGCTTCCGCGAAGCCGAAAACTCAGAAACGAGCACGATTGAAAATTTGACCGAATGGAATATGGATGAGGAGACGACGAAAAGCTCAATGTCTGTAAGTCTTCAGCCTGGTTCACTCCGATGGGGAGACTGACATGTGCTCGCAAGCCAGATCTCCTACCTAAGCTTCAACCTCGTGCGGAACGTCGATCAATGTCGCATCCTCGAACGACGAAATCTCTTCCTCCCGCCGACATCGGCGTTGCTCAAGTCTCAACACACAGTCATTGCATTTTCACCGGCATACTCAAGGACTTCGGATCGACAGTAGACCGAATAACGAGGGAGAATACGTACTGGAAGATACCAATGGTAAGCTGGGAGAGCGTTCTGAAGGGCTGGTCTTGACTCCCTTCCTTCTGTCCTGCAGCACTAGAGCCCCGGACTGGCTAAGTGGCTCTCATCGACCACTACGAGAACATGGGGGACCCTCGCAGTTCGTGTCAATCGCAGATTTCGCAGACAACATGGAGGTGCTCGATGAACCGGTAAGTACCACCCTGAGTTGTTAGTCCTCCTCAAACTGACTGCCATTCATTAGCGCTTCGACTCCGTCTCCTAACGCGCGTCAACCCTTCCCTTCGACATACCAGCCAATGCACGTCAATCACTTCACTGATGTCGACCGAGTGCAGTCTGAAGGATATCAAGGACGATCACGCGCCGCGACGGCGAAGGGTGAATGGCAGTATAGTAGTCGCGGCTTGTTCTTGGATCCGGTACGCCATTTGGTCTCCGGGATTACGCGTCCACTGATAATCCTGTACAGGTCTGCCATACTGCAACCAGTCGGATACCTACTTCTCCACAAGTCGACTATCGGGGATCCGTTGCCGTTGACATTTACTTGGTCACAAACTTGCTCATCCAGTCTAAGGCACCCATTCACCGCAGGCTACAGGCGCATCGATCACCATGTCCGACAGATACACCTGGGGTTTTATATCTGCCAAGTGCAAAGGCCATTTCAGCGGCAAGGGGGTGTACAGTCGCTGCGATCGTAGACGGAGGTCTATCCCCCTTCATGGAAGGGTGCGGCAACGTGTATCCGTGACGTATGATGTTCATGGACCGGATTACTTCCGATCCGCGAGACCAACCATTAGAGAGTGGAAATGTGAAAGTCCTCGAGTTGAAGAGTGATGTATAGCGTCGGTCCAGCCGAAGAGGCAAAGCACAGTCGGGGGTACGAGGGCCCAATTGACAGGTGTCGAGAGGTAAGCGTGCGCGTCCGCTACGGAAGGTGTGTTGAGCTGATTGCATATCTTGACAGCTCGTCAGGGAGATATCGGGGATGGCTTGTTCCGGACATTCGATGTGACGAGACCGACAGGGGAATGGTGAGGAGTCACGGGTTGTGACGTGTGTCTTTCGTTCGACTTGTATCAATCGGTTCGTGGTCTGCTGGCATTATGGACCATGGAGGCTACATCGTACAAGGGAACACTGTCATACATCTCATAATATTGTACAATCATAGAGTCTATGCTACATCTTTTGGATCCCGTTATCTATCGTCCATCGTTTTTCGATACATTCGTGGCCTATCGTGCACGAAGGCTTGCGCGGATATCCTGTATCGATACAGGTATACAGTGACCGGTAGTACGGAGGTCATCAAAGTCGTGGAAGCGGAACCTTATCGGCTCTGCAAGCCCTGCTTCGGAGGTTGTACCGTGCTTGTGCGACCGATGCTGGTATGATACTCGGAGCTTTCTTGAGAGCTCTTTCTTGTTTTGGCAAGGCGCTCTTCTTGCCCAACTTCGTAGTCGGCATCGCGACAACGGGCGAGACTTCGGCTTTGAGACCCTTCATCCGTGTCGCAACAGGGATTCCGCTTCTCTTCGACGCAGAGAGGACACTGTGTAGGTCTCCGTCGGATAGCAGCTTGTGATCCGGGTTGACTTTCAGAACAGGGATCTGAGATGACTTGTCGCATGCGATATATCGCTTGTGCAGATGGCTGTCATGTGCAATTCGTCGAACCGAGGCTTTGTCGGAAGCCTCGACGGGGCCTTGACAAGTGGACGACGAGGTACCCTGACCCAGAGGACATGTCCGGGACGGTTGCGTTTCGGATGTACTGCTGGTGACGAGCGCGTTGTGCTTCGCTGATCCGAAAGCTCTGATGTCGGACAAGGAAGGGTTGTTTCGACCCGCCGTACTGAGGTGCAGGTGGAGCATCTGGACTGCCGCTTCCTCGAGCACTTCATCGACGTGCTGCTGCCCCTCTGGAGCTCGAAGCCGCTCAAGCGCAAAGAGATCTGCGTTGAGCTGTTCCTCTTTGGCATCGAGAGCTTTCGCCCGTGCAGCGAGACGTCGTTCTTGTTCGCGTAGTCGTGCTTCGCGATGTTGCATTTTCTCTTCTCGAACGTTCAAGGCGGCGGTCTGAGCGTCGTTGGTATTCTGCAGAACAAGCAGTTGTAGCTCCAACGCGGCAATTCGAGCCTTGTTCTTGTTGTTCTGCGCTTCGGCAGCCTGCGCACGACTCTTGAGTTGCTGAAGACGAGCGTCGGATGTCCTGCGACTACGTTAGAGACGGAAGATCAGCATTTGCTCATCAACATAGTAGACGGAAGTGTGAACTCACAGGTCTTCGAGCTGACTCTGTGTCTGACCCCACTTCACGCAGGGTTCCCGTAACAGCAAAGCAGCTGTCGGTCTAGCAGTCGCCTGTTCGACAACGGAACGAATAACGACGGTCAGCAGGTTGAATATATAGGTAATGGACATCGTGAGCACTAGGGAGACAACTCACCTCCAATGCCAACAGGCGAGTGATAAAGGCTCCCAGCTCCGGAGAATAATGCTCTGGGATACTGGTGTCCAAGCCTTCTTCGATATCGGCCAGGAGCAGGTCTTTGTTCTTGTGCTCATAGTCGACGAGGTTCCTGCAGGAAAGCGTCATTAGTGTTTGGGAAGTATATTGTAGGCATGATGGTTGACTCACTCGAATGCCGTCAGCTCGAGGAGCGTGGCGCCAAGAGACCAGATGTCTACGGCTTGATCGTATGGGATCTTCTTGAGGACTTCAGGTGCCATGTATGTGGGGGTCTACGAGGTTTGTTTGTTGAGTAATCAACACAGTGACCATGAGCATTTCACTTACACCAGACCAGCCTGTAATCAGCTCATTCTTGTCGATTCGTGTCGCCAATCCGAAATCCCCGAGGCAGACGTCACCAGTGGCCGTGAGGAATACTGCAAGTAGAGCGGGAGGTAAGAACAAGGGTCAGAGCCAATGGCAGATGCAGGGACGTCATAGAATCGCTCACTGTTCGCTGGTTTGAGATCGCGGTGAAGAATGTTGAACGAAGACTTCTTCTTCCCCGCCCTGTCGTGCAAATATTCGAGGGCGGAGAGTAGTTGAGCTGCAACCTTCCAGATGTTGACTTCAGGAAGGTAGTCGTCTGTTTTCGCTCGGGCTCGAATGAGATGATGGAGATCTCCTCCCTCGCACAGCTGACGATGTGTAACGACAGTCAGTAACATGCACCTGCAGGATCGCCGACGTGCTGCTTACCTCCATGTAAATGAACATGTAGTCTTTCTTATCGTCGCTATCGTATTCGAATGAGTAGACCTTGACGATGTTGGGGTGATCGAGGGAACAATGAATATCGCTGATAGGAGAACACGTTCGATCAAACGGAAAGGAGTTGTGACCAGTTTCAGCTTGGTTGCCGGAACACATCGGGTATGACGCACAACTCGTTGGCTACCGCCTTCTTCTTTGCCTCGCTCATCTTTGTCATATCGACCTGCTTCATGGCCATGATCTGTAGTCAGAAATCAAGTAGCACAGATCAACAATATGTCCTCGCTGTCCTTCCACAGAGCACAAACCTTTCCGTCCAGCTTTCTTCTGACCCTGAAGACGCTCCCTTGAGCTCCCTTGCCCAAATATCCGAGGTTCTCGTAGTTCGAGTTCCCCTTGAAATCGGCGATAGCACCCATTGTAGCGGGAATACCGAGAAAGCGAATATTCGTTCGAGATGTTTCCGTGGGCGAAAGACGCCGATTCAGCAGTTCGACCAGAGGTGATGCTGTGAACGTGGGTGCGTGCTGTTGTGCTTAGAGTTGCAGTAAAGCCAAGCTAACATGCGATAGAACCTTTTCAATCCAGATACCCAGCTGAACTGAATACATCAGCACGATGAGAGGTGTGAGTGACAGAGGCTGCGTGACCGCAGACCGTCAGTCAACACAGCGAGTCCCAATCGGCCGGTTTACGCCCCATAATTCGATTTTATAATGCCTAAAGCAGCTTACTAATTTCGCCTGTCCGGCTTACCTTGGGGCCTCAAAGCTCTATGCTCCGGTGCAGAGCAATCAACTCACATCAGCAGTTGGGCTATCTGACATTCAAGGTTGCAGGCTGACTGCGCCTTACTCCCCTGCGTTGTTGATAGGATATTTGGCAGACAGCTTGCACACAGTAGATTGTCTTAAGCTTTCGAGCAGAGTTATCGCTGTTTCGTTACTGTAGAGTTGCTTGAAAAGCAGGGAGAGCGTTGTGAGCTATGCGTCGCGAGAAGAGGATCAAATTGGCTCTTTTACTCCCCCACAATGCCTCCCCGTATGTCTCGTACGCAGTCTTTGCAGGGGTACATGCCATCATCTTATCTAGGCTGTTCTTGAGCTGACCTGACATGCTCGCGACTTGGTCGCTTCGATTGATTACAGGCTGGCATGTGATTTTCTATCCTTAAGCCGTTGCGCCGTGGTTCACGACATACCCGTGTTTATTATGACCGTTACCAAATCGGTTGGGAGTTGGGCATTCAACTCGACCCCGTTGTTTATCCGAGGGTTTCTCAATCGCGTCTCGAGTCTGGCAACACCACGCATGACACCAGCTCAAAGCGTTAAGATGAGAACAACTGCGAGACATGTCAATCACCGCGTAATCACCGCGTATGCAAAGCAACGATCCAAGAATTTGGTATGCACCATCGCGACTAAAGCTTCGTGAAAGCCATGTTCTCTATCAAGCGATTGAGGTCGCGTACAGGTACGATGCATGGAACTGGCTAGTACAGCACATGCGACTCAATACGACAGCGACGTCGTCGCTTTCGAGACTTTAATCATGCGATGCAATATCAAAGGCTAATCACGCATGATACAACGATCAAGCGGCAATGAATACAGGCATCATCGCAATGTGATATCTCTTGTTTCAGCTTGTCAATTTTCATATAACAGCCAGTCGCATACATTTCCAGTGTTCAGCATCGACGTGTACAGAGCAATTATCGAACCCATTCGAAAAATAAATCGGAGCCGACACGGTCGAAGATGTACTCGAGCTGTCGACAATGTTGCTCCGTCAGGGTATCTCGCAAAGCGGACATACCAGTTGAAAGCGTGTTGGGGAAGCCGAAAAGGTCGCGAAGATCACCTTCTATCTGCCGTCTAAAGTCGGCAGTGTGCAGCTTGGTATATCGAATGGTATTTGGGAGCTTCTTCCCAGAGAAGCAGCTAATCAAGGAGATGGCTGCGCGAGAGACACGGCACACCGGACATCGCTGTATGATTGGATGCGAGATGTTACCTCCTCGATGCTCATGACCTGTTGACATACCACGTCAGTCAGATGCATTCACCATAGGATAGGCTGGACTTACATCGACGCCAAGTAGCTCTCTCTAACCCTTCGGGTTTGGGGATACCTTTGCCTAGCTTCCCGAGTGCGATTCTATTTTGGGAATCGCTGAAGAAGGCCTTGATGCGTGGGTCCAACTCCGGCGTCGAGGAGGACTTGATTGGAGAAATAGTCCTCGTGTACACTGGAACCTTTGTAGGCGATGGCGACTTTCTTGTCGAAGTAGACTTCTTCTTCGAAGGAGACTTCTTGGAAGAGCTGGGTGATTTCGAAGGCGTGCGACTGTTTGACCCATCGATTCTAGAGCTAGTGAAAGCTGAGGAGGAGAACTCGTTCTGCCCTTGCAGTCGAGACGGACCACTTGTAGGAACGGTGTACAAGTTCTGATCCCAGCAGGGGCAGCCATCTGCGTTCCGTATGAAAACTCCTTCACAGAATGTATATCCATCAAGTGTTTGATGAAGCTGTTCGGGCAGTATCGCGCTGAATGTCGTGTCTTGCGACTCTTGGTAAGACCACACCGATGGATCTATCGATGATGTAGGTATCGCCGGTGATGGATAAACTGGAACCGACTCATGCTGACCGAATGATTCTTCGACATCGAGACTGGGTGAAGCGTCGTTGAAGGCGTCGACCAGCGCATTCATGGTGGAGGCGTCGAGGGTACATGATGCATAGAATAAAGCATCGTACTCGGATGGGTCGATACTGAGACGCAGCATGTCATTCTCGTCGAAAGGTATCGGGTTCACGAATTTGGAGCAGCTGGACGAGGTAACGACATATGGCGAAGCTGCGAAGTTCCCTGATTCAGAGAGGAGCGGGAAGTCGTTCGCAATGTTACTTCCGGACGGAAGAAGTTGCTGAGACGGTTGAATCGTCGCGATCTCGTTTGCTGCATTAACACTAGGTGTCAAGTGTTCACTGATCGCGTTTCCCAAAGACATGATCATCGGAGTCGGGTTGATCATCCCAGTAACGCTTTGCAGTTTCAAGAGTTGTTGAAGCTCTCCCATGCTGTACCGCTGATAGATTGCAAGGACCGCAGGATCCATTGACGATTGCGTGGTGTTCTGAAAGTTGAGATGTTGCTCCTGTGCGGTAATCTCGGCGTGAAATACACCGGTGGAAGGGTGGAAACACTGCCCGAGTAGTATCGGGGCGGATTGGGAGACCTATGTTCATAGAGAGAGCAGTTATGTGAGTACGAGGAAGCAGTAATGTTTAAATTCAGGTTCAAACTACTCACACTTGTTTTCAGCATCTTGGGAAGAGGGACTTGTGACGCGGAGCTCTTCTTGACAGGGATTGAATGGCGATTCTGCCTGACGATGCAGATAATATGCTGCGGTGTCTTGAACTGTTCCAGATGTTAAAGTGTCTCTGCAAAGAGCAGAAGACAAGGGAATAAAGATTCGAGTACTCGCATTATATATCCATTCGTATCATCACCCTGGTACCCTCTCGCCTCTCCCTTGCATCTGTCTTGGTCCTTGCTTAACTCGTTCTCCTTGATGCTATGCTCCTCCAGGACTAGTTAAGTCGCATTCTGAGTGTTGATAGTCAAAGACATACTCAAAGTCGTGAATGCGATGCGTTTATCACAAGTGAGACATGTGCAACGCGACGTGAGGTGGGTAATGCGCGTCATAAGGGATCTTATTTAGTACAGAATGAGACACAATTCCATCTCGTAGGCAGTTCTCCCCGGATCGAATGGGTCGAATTAGACCAATTAGCCCGACTTTGAGCATGGCCCAGAATTGTGCGATTTTTGTGAGTAAGCTTCGGGTTAGCGCCGCACAGTCATCTCAACGAGTTATTCGCGAGCTGCAGCACTACCTCTCTCATGCGGTTGTGTGACGGTCAGTGAGATTCAAGCTGTTGCTGTTTCCCTCTACCCGAAGGACGGGAATTCAAAGGCCGGAGTGTACTCAACGGTGTCTGTGTGCGATGGGATTGCGGACTTTACGATCGTGACTTTCATTGTGTTAGCCTATGCATACGCCGAAGTCCTACATGCGAATTCGCTCTGATGATGCAGCAGCAGAGAGCAATCAGGCAAAGGCCGAGCCAGCAGCCTAACACTTTACATGAATTAGATGGTCAAATCATCTGCTGGACATACTCCAGACTTCACCGACTTCTTGTCCAGCTCGTTGACGCTGACATGAGTAATCTTCCATCTGCCTCGGCGCTCCATGTAATCTTCCTGTCTCTATGCTCCGAGATGTGCCCTCCTCGGTCGCTATGGCCTATTGACTGAAAGGGATACCCAATTCTTTTCTGAGGTCGCCCCGGGACGACCGGTAATCGATTTCTTGGCCAGATGCTGGTACCGCACGACACGAAGTGGTCGAGACGACATACAGGAACGCGCTGGTAATGCGCTCCTGTAATGCGCCCCTATTGTCCTTTTGCACCATGTGCCTTCCGGAAGAGTAGTAGCAAGAGTGTCAGATAGCCCTAGAGGGGATATCACCTGAAGGAAACTGAGCTCATGTGCCAAGATGAGCGGGGCCAGCGAATTACAAAGTGCATGACCTCTTGGTTGACTGCGCTTGGCCCTGTCATTTCCTTGCTTGAATCTGCACATCCCTGTGCTGATCGATTCCGACGACTGAACCACATCAAGGGGATGGAAATGAATCATGCGAACTCGACCTCGCGCAGCCCTAGTCAACCGTTTAATCCTTGTAGATCGCTGTTCACTACTTGCGAACTTACTGCGAACTCACCACGAAAACCTCGTCAGATGCATCGTCAAACCAGAAAGATTGGCCTTTCGGGCTATCAACGCTGCGGCCGTCTGTTGGCAAAGCGTACCTCGACTTGAATCCTTGGCCAATAGACCAACGCTCGGACATCAGCTGCGCTTGCTGGCCCAGCTGGTCAATAAAGGAGAGCGAGGAGCTGTCATGTCGAAGGTGATAGCTGATAGCGTATCTTGATACTTGGCCTTGCCTGCAATATCCCTCTCGCGTCGACGCACCGTTCGATCTGGCGCATTGATTTGCCCTCCCCCGCTATATCGAATACGCGGATGCCTTTCGACGCCAGCACCTCCACTAGGGTGACTCGACGCTGCAGACGACCGGGGAAGTTTATTCTCGCCGCGGTGCAGCGCAGACTCCTTTGGATCACAACGAGCATCCGTGGTGAATACGCATCGAGTTCCGGGAATGCAAATGTGACATGTTATGGGTTTGTATCACTCTATCGATGCTAGGGATACAATAATCTGCTCTATAGGGTAGAGTGGGGCAAGATCCTGTTCCCATGAGCAACTCCTTGCTCAGAGATTGACACGCGGCCCCGCTCCGCTCACTCACTCGTTCCATCTGTATCAACGCAGGGTTAAGTCGTATGTGAACCGCGTAGTGCAAAACGAGGCCGTGTGTTTCACCAAATGTCAAATGGCACGTGTATTTGTCCCTCGCCGGCGGTGCCGCTGCAAACCACGTGGTATTCCATCACCCCCTTTGACATTCGCGTCCATCTGCAGAGGATAGGTGCACCGGAAGAGGTGAACAACATTCCGACCGTGGTTGCACATCCGCCATTTGCAGGATATAGGCCAAGCTATCTTCGCATTGCTTACTCCACCCGGCCAGAAACCGCCGCGCTGCATGTCGTCGTGAGCCACCGCGCGACATCACAGTAACGAAATTGACCAAGATCGATCCTGCGCGGCTGAGTGACCGTCAAGATAAGGTCGGAAGGTCCGGAAGGAGGTCGACAGGTCCTGATTGCATCGATGGCGGTCCCAATTGCAGAATCCGCGCCGGATCGGGCGATATGACATGCCCCGACTCGCGCAGTGCCGTGTATATTCCCCGGCCGAACTTGTTTCAAGACTCTGGTACAGGTTAACAGGGGCTCACGGCCGCTGATTGATGTCCAGAGATCGTGGCTATGGCGCTGTCGACCTTCTGAGGCCGAGTACGCGTATGTGATCGTTCCCTTGCGACCTTCGCTGCCTATTCGCGCATCAGATCGTTGGCACCGACGCTGCCAGACCGCGGCGCAACCGACGTGGTACGATATGCACCACCACTGTCTGTCGATCAGCTTATGATGTTCCTGGACATGCGTGTCCAGACCGCACGTCACTCGTGTAAGTCGGGACCGGAACCGACGGCGACTGGTGGATCGTATGGAGGGACTCGAGGAGGAGATGATGATGTTCGAGAGCAGAGTTGTATAGCAGTCATGGTCCCGTTATTGAGGTTCTATGTTGCAGGATCGCTGTCAGTGCCGAATACGCGGTGGAGGCGCAATGGAACATACCTCTACGATCCCGATTCACTGGCCTATCCATCTCCTCTTCTCACCGCAGTGGTGGCAACGCCCAGCGTTCCCTGCGTACCGAGCAGTACCGATATCTGCTCGACTCGAGGGCTAACACCAACATATGTGGCCATTCCCCGTGTCGTGCAATTCCAGGTTTACTGAGAGGTGGATTGTGTATTGCCGACACGTCGTACCGAATAGCTTGAAGCGCGTATTCCATGTCCCGGTAAATGGCCGAGGACTGGTTTACTGACTGGTGTCCTTGTTGTCAGGGCAAGAGTCTCCAAGCGAAGTGCTTCGTTTCCGTCAAAAATCTTGTCCAGGGCATTACCATTCTTCTGTCGAAAGCGATAGGTTTCGATCCAAAGTGTGAGATGGTGGCCACTCGGAAGTGCTGGAATGACCGAACTTGGCAGCGGGCTCCGCGTTCTTCGTGAAAGTGACACCGCCGTGCACCCCTACGTCCTTCGATTCGCCCGCCAATGTATAGGTCTCCGCCACGCGCCTCGATGGCTAGAGATAGACCAAGGTGCCGCGGGACCTGACTAGAGAACGCGATGTCCGCGTCACAATCGTTTCCGGAGGAACCGTTTGACGGCATCAAGCACTTGCGATGCGAGAACCAAAAGACGGCTCTGCGTCGTGAAAGACCAGGAGCACAGATTCGGCCGAAACATGTTCCCAGTGCCAGTGAGGGTTCTGTGCTGCTGTGCCATTCCGCATCGGTTCCGGGAGAAGAAAGATTGCGCTGCAAATTGAGCTATCTTCGCCAAACGCGAAAGGATCAAGAGTCGGTGGGCCGTCCGAAGACTGTGCGATGTGGTGCGACTTGGTTCTTCCCTCTACGCCGGGGATGGGCGTCTTGTGAGATAGAGATCTCCATGGGACCCGTCCGCTCCAATCGCTTTCGCGTGTTCGCATGCACTCGGTTTCGAGCCATAGCTATCCGCATCCAAAGTTCCTTCAGGCAGTCCACCTTGGCTTCCTGCGAGTGTGGAGGATGCCAGCTGGCCCAGTCTAACCACGAAGCCGAGATCGGCAGAGGTATCGCAAAATCAAACACATCGGCCATTCCCCGCGGCAGTAAGTCCCGCCTTGCGGACCCTAGGGTCGACGTTCGCTCCGGACGCTTCCGACGCATGGAGATGACTCGTGATGATCCGGATCGATGACCTGGACGATCGCTGGCCTTGAATATGCTGCGTGATCCACAAAGCGAGGCGAATAGGCTCCGAGGGACCGGCGGACAGTCCGAAGTGAGAGACCCCGCGCGAATTGAGTTTCGCAGCCATTGGACAAGATGTCCGACATGACGAGCCGAGGAGTTTCGCGGGAGAGCTCGCGGGAGTCAACGGAGGTTTGCGGCGACATGATTTGGGAAGGGTACGTCATTTGGGTGACGGACGCGCTGTAGGAAAGACGACACCGATCAGCATAAGCAACAAGATTCCCCGCTCCCCGAGACTCACTTGCGTGCAAGAAGATCGCTCTGTCCGTATATCGATGTTGCCGCCGACGGGCGTTTGCGGGAGAATGGTCCGAGTTGACCATACGATGCGGCAGACCCGAACGAGCTATGGATACCTGCGCGGTCCGCTGCGAGAATCTGAAAGCGCAAATCACGCGAAGCCCGCGCACAAGATCCAGTTTGGCGTAAGGACCTATATCTGCCCTGAGGGGTCATGTTCGCATTCCACGATGTTCTGCCATCGGAAAAGCTACGTTGCAGCCCGACAAGGTGGCAAGCCAGCAGAGAACCGCTGTAGTTCCCAGACGACAGACGCTGCGTGTTTCCGGTTTCGAACACACGATCCGGCAGCAGTCAGATCCAGTTTGGAACTTGGCCCTGCGACGCATCCGCACCCCCGCACCGGTCTCGCCAGCGAGATCCGCGGCGATGGCAGACATCGCATCCATTGTTGTGGCATCCGCCGCGGCCGGAAATCCACTCCAGGCGAGCGTTCCGACCGCTTTCCTGACGCGCTGTGTCACGTCCAGCCAGCCAAGATCCAAGCACCGAGGCGTAGTCTGTTGTCGGCTGCGTAATCCGGCCAATCCGGCAAGGGCTTCGCCGTTCCACCATGGAATCTGCCCCGCGCCCGCTCCGCCATCAAATCTGTCCCGCGCGTCGCGGCCGCCAGTCGTGATCCGGTCCGCTGGTCCAAGTCTTCCGATGGCTTCCGATGTTCCGACGACTGGCGGGACGATTCCCATCCCGACACTCGAGTACTATCCAGAGGAAAGGTCGACGCTGGATGAGCTCGGCGCGATGAGGCCAGATGAGCCGTGCGGGATGGATGGCGGGTCGACGGAGGATCGACGGAAAGGGCGATATGTCATCGCCGATGAGTGGAATGGGACGAGTTCGGACTTGCGACGGATTGTAATGCAAGACCGGGATCTGGGGAGACGATTAGCTTGGTGCGGGGTAAGGCCAAGGACGACGAACGGTTACGTTTCGGGACACGCGGAAGCCCAACACGCATGCCACGCCTATCACTCCTACACATTTGTATCTCACACGCCATCTTCTATGCGGCCAATGGTTGCTCTCGAGGTCCTGCTTGTTGTCGGAATGCGTGCTCGCGGACAGATGTCGTGGCGGAAAAGACTGGAAAGCGAGGTCAGCGAGGGAAACAAGAAACGCAGTCAGGCCGTCACTTACCTCTCCGTTATCCGACGACCGACGACCCGCATGATGGCTTCCGACCTCTGCGAGGACGTTTGCCGACGTGGATATCGATGGTCGACGTCGTCGACTTGACGGAAGGTGGAGTCCATCGATCCGAACTGAAACCGGCGTTGAGCGTGAGTTTACCGCCATGGCTCCTCGGCATCCGGCCTACTCACCTTGCCATCGCTTTTCATGCTGCTCTCCATTGGAAGACAAACCGATGTGGTTGCAGGGCATGTTGTCGTCTTGGTGACCGCTTGAGGGTCGAGGCGACGGTTCCAGAACTGTTTGGACGACGTATCCCGTTGGTGGCCGGGAAGGAGTTTGGGTGATTGCTGGCATAGCTGACGCGAGTCCAACAGATTCTCGACTCCAGATAGTTCGCCCTCACTGTCGACAGGGGTGGTGGAAGCAAAGCAAAGCAATGAGAGCAGGACGAACGGATACATGGCCATTCGACACCGCTCGAGTTTCCTGCAATGCTGGAGACTGGATCGGCTTGCGGAGCCAATTCAGAGCCGGTTGATTAGGTAATCAGGGCTTTCCGACGTCCGACGTGGACAAGTTCCTCCTGTTGTACATTCTTGCTCGTCTCTTATCAGCAAGAGTTCTTCAGGATAGCGAACGGCCACAATAAGCGTCTATCAACATCATCAAGTTCGGAGATCGCCCTGTTCGAAATGCTTGCCCGCTCGGGATCCCTGCGAAGCCGAGAACGCGAGGCGGAATGGGCAAGATCGGGCGAACCGAGACGCTGAGCTTTGCGGTGCGTGTGAGTTTCCCTTGTCTTCATCTGAGTCAGTCCAAGTAGGTAGCTGAGACTTCCTGAAAACAGTCATCAGAAAACCCAACGAACGTCTTCGGGAACGACGCACAATCGTAGACCGGTCTCTGAGCGCTGAGCCATTTTCCCGGCGATATTCCGCCGTTTCGTCGATGGCGTCCTAGACGGGTGACAAGAATGCGCATCTGCACCGACGGGGAGGTTGGACAAGCTTGCTACGAGAGGTGCTCGATCGAGGGGACAACCAAGGTGAGCGGTGATAAGCCCTTACAGTGTGAAACTTTCGTTGAGTGTTTATCGTCTTGTCGTGCAGGTTCCGACTCTGGCGGATGGCTATGGAGCAGGCATGCAACAGCACGAGTTGCTGAGTATTCAGCAACCCCGAGGGATAGAGGAGGGATCTGAAGCCGAGGACCAGCCGAACCAATCAGTCAGTTTTGTCTGCTGTCCATTTGGTATGGTCGATATCCTCGTACTGACACTGCCGCAGTAGCGCACCGACGCCCTTGCTACCAAATCTGACCATAAAAGCTCACAACCACGTACGGCGGCAGGCGAGACCTCGAGTCTACCATCTTGACTCGACGATATGGGAGGGCCAAGCACGATCTCTTTCCGTGGATGGTGAAGGATGCATGTCGGGTGAAGTCGCCTAGACTCAAGGTACGCATGTCGTAAACCAGAAAACATCTTCTTCTGACTGCCCCTTGTAGCTTTAAACCACTCCCTCGATATCTTGACTTCACTCTACGCCAAATTCCTCGTCACCGAAACCACTGTTGCCAGCTTCTGCCCAACGGACCATCATCCGCCAAATCAAATCCATCATATGCATTCAGCAAGCGTTATCAGCTTGTTATCTCTACTTGACTATCGTGGCGGATACCGAACCTCGGTATTGTTTGCCAAGGCGATGTGTCGACCTCGAACTCAAACTCGGCAATGGTACCATGGCCGCGGACACGGAAGCCTTCTGGAAAGCTCCTGCACCAGTTGTCCAGTAGGACCTTGCAATCGCGGCAGCATGCAACGGCCGACGTGTGCTTCGCCGCATGACGGCCGAGCGATGTCGATAGGTGGTAGAAGACGGTAGCGATTTACGGCAAGACTGCGACGGCCGAGGTGGCCTGATGGTTTGGTGAAATAGGACAGGTGCAGTTCATAGACGTACGAACAGGGGAAGAGGCGTGTCGTCTAGTTACCTGTAGTCCTAAACGCTGGTTTTGATGACATGACATCCATCGTGAAGCCTACATGCCCTTCGAAGCGCCCTGCAGCTCTCTTGCCAGAGCAGCTTGTTAATTCGATTCTACATCACAAGAAAGGCGCACAATACTTTCTGACCGTCGCGACGGCGAGCTCACTGTAGCGTTGTAGGGTGAAAGAATGTGCACTTGGATAGCTTCATGGAAAGAAAAAACGCTCTTGTTCTTCCGGATTCTGCATAACCTACAGGGCGAGATTCGCGTCCCCAAGCCTGCGATTCGGGAGAGTGAAGATCGAAGGTGGCACGTGATCGTGGATCTCGTCGTCGGCGCATATTGTTCCACCTCTTTATCTCGTTTCGTTCTCCATTACTTCTCTTGTGATGCAGGTCCACGATCTCAGGGATCTCACCGTCAGCGACAACTTCAAGCAGCCCGCCATACGATCAGGCCTTCATCATCACCACAGATCGCGTCCACGGCCGAGTACACCTCGAAGACTGCAAGACGCCGAAGCATTCCACTGTACATCAATCTGCAGGGATCCCTGACTGACCCGTCAGTGCGATTCGAGCTTATTCGCAGTGTCTTCCGAACACGGTCCCTTCATCGAACACCTTTCCCGAACCTCTGCGCAACACCTGAACGGGCTTCATCTGGAACCGGTACATATTTACGCTGGCGCTTAGATCGACACGTCTGCTGCCTCTAGCAATTCGCTTTTTTACACCGATTACCTCATCAACCAACGGCTCTTGTCATCCACTCGGCTCCCTCTCGAGACTGTCCGCAAGACCAGCATGACGGACAACCATACGAGCGATGTTCCGATGGACCTCTTGGAGGATTCGCAGATCCCTTCGGACGCCGACAAGGAGATGAAATTTGATGGAGAAAGAAACAGCACCGCAGCTCCCTCGAGTCATCACAACGTCCAATCAGCGAAACAGACGGTCGGCAAGAAAGGGAACAAGAGGGACGTCCCAGAGGTCGCGAATGCCCGTATCAAGGACTACTTCCGTCCGGCTGATCCCGCCATGACGGATCGAGGAGCCTTGTTTGGATTTCGAAGGCTCCCCAAACCTGCTTTCAAATCGGAACGCAAATTGGTGACGGCGAAAAGGAAGGGACGAGCAGTCGTCGCGAAGAAAAAGTCGAAGAAGGGCAAAAGGAAGCAGAAGAAACGGGGAAAGCGAAAGAAGGAGGGGATGAATGTGCTTATGGGCATGATGGGCAAGCTGAACATTGGAGAGAGGGCAGAAGTAGAGCGACGAAAGAGAGTATGCAAGAAGAAAGCCGGTCTGGTATTTCCCAGCAAAAGCTCTAGGAGGCGTATGCTGCAAAGGTTGAGAGACCAGGACCTCGAAGGTGAGTGGTCCCTACATGCGCTGTTCATTCAAGAGATTCACCACGACTTCCAGGCGGACCTGGACATCTCCACACTTGCGCCTCCGGACCTCAACCAAAGCCTTCCACCATGTCGCTTCGAGATCTCGCCCGTATGTTTCCCAACGTCGCGATGGAGCGCGTGGAGACAACCATCATCGAACACGGCGAGAATAGCCCTTGGGCGGTACTGAAGCGTCTGCAAGCAATCTCTCAAGGTGCTGCATAGACACCTGGCTTGCGGATAGTGCTCGGATTCCTCATCAACGCCTAGTGGAAGACATTGCTACAAGTTGAAGTCCGGCGCGCTCGATGTTTAGCGATGTTCGAGAGATGGATCAGAGATGTTGCGGTATGATGTATCAGCAAATAGCGATATGATATGAGTCCTCGAGCATCGATGACCATGCAAGAATGTCTTGTGATGAATGGAAAGTCGCGGCAGTATTGTCAAGTACCGCCAAGTACCGCCAAAAAGAGCGGAGGTATCGTGAGACTGGCCTGCACGCTTACGCTTTCAAACACCCAAACAAGTGTGATTCTTCTCGAGATTCGCGAGGCAGGTAGCCGCAGCGACTTTCTTCAAACGATGCCACTACATGATCCCATCCGTAGCCTTGTTGGAAGGTTCAGTGACCGAGCAGACACGCCAGCTATACAAGTCCTGTCCTTTGTCGTAGCTTCGCGTGTACGGAGTCGGTTGAGCTCGATGATTCGGTGATTGCACGTTCCGAGAATCTCTCAAGTCCTCCAGCTAGCCAGTCGCGATGTCCAGAATCTGCTGAAGACTCAACACACATGCTGCCGGTTGCAGGGGGGGAGGCAATCCTACAAGGAGGTTGATGTAGCGCTGATGCTGTGCCGGAACAGAGCCCGGGAAGGAGATGATTAGTGCAGCCTGGTATGTTTAAAGTTTAAAGCTGCACAAGATGCCCAGCTGAGAGCATTCCTGGAATGCTTGTATGACACGCGATCGCCTTCCGCGCCCTGACCTCATTTGATTCCCTGTTCATCCTTGGCCTGTAATACGAGGGGCTTTCCCAGCACATGTCTGTGATACTGTAATGTCCAGTCGGAAAGCGCACATAGATTCATTTCACCAGCCGCAAGCTGTTGAGTACATACCAATCCAAAACAGTAATATTTGGAAGGGTCTTGCAAGGGGGTGGTGCAGTCGGTCGCAGATATAGCGGGGGTGAATGCAGGGAAAGAAGGGCGAGGACATCAGGGTTCTCGACAGTTCCGCTATAGCAACTTCGAAAAGCGCACAGACTGCAGCATACAGGTCTAGCTTCACGGTATTATCTGATCATTATACAAACAGCATACAACAAGTCACGCGCAGACAAGGAATAACGGACTCCAAAAAAAATCTATGCTACAAGGTCGAATCGCGCAATACAGGAACCAAAAGTCATAAACCCCCGCATCATCTTCTCCTTCCTGTCTCTCCGACATCGCATTGCGTCTTTCCAAACAGACACTCAGGTCATCGTCGTATATGTGTCGAGGTATTAAATCCAGAGTCGCGGTAAAGCGCCAGCCTTGTTCGCATTTCGGGCGACACTTCGAGTATTGTACCGTGGCGCCGCGACTCTAGGCGAGGCCACGACTGCAAGGCGTATGATGGTTGTCTTCGGTTGCATCAGCGCGTCTGCTTGCTTTGATTGAAGCTTTGACTCGGTCTGCGAAACGACTGGTGCAGCTTGCGCTCCAAGCTGCTTCATACGAATTGAAATCGGGATGTTGCTCTTTTTCGAAGCGGAGAGGATCTCCTGAAGATCGCTCTCGGAGGGAAGCTTTCGCTCGACACAAGCAACCGAGACGGGTAGCTGAGATTGTTGAACTTGCGACTCGGGCGCATATCGCCTGTGCAAGTTTCCCGTGTTGGCCCTTCGTCGGACAGCATTCCTTTCGGAAGGTGGAGCTGTGATGAACACTTCCGAAGACACCGGTGCGTTGACTGAGCGCGAAGCGAGCGGCACTTGCCGACCCGAGGGCCTGGAGGAGACGGAAATTCCTCTCGCCAACTCGATGGAAACTTCTGAGATCGAAGCCCGAGAGCTGTTATGACTGGCCCTCCCGCTGCTGAAGAGTGACAATCCGTGCGAGATGTGGTCGGATTTCTGCTCGGTGCGGATTGCAATCGACCCCGAAGCTGCTCGAGCGCAATACGATCTTGGTGAAACTTCTTCTCCTTGTCATCGAGGTAACGCTTGACTTGCGCTTGTCGTCGTTCGACCTTTTGCACGTCGGCTTCACGAGCGGCGATGTTCTTCTCTTGCAGCTGGACCTCGGCCAGTCGTTGCTCGGTCGCCTCTTGTAAGGCGAGGAGTTGCGCCTGCAGCTCCGTGATCTGGTCGTCCTTCTTCTGGTCTCGTGCTCGAGCCGCCTTCTTGTTCTCGGTAAGTTGCTTGATAGTCGCTTCATGGCAAGTACGTCTACATGATCTAGCAATAAGTATTATAGTATCGGACGATAGACGGGAAGGCACACTCACGATTCATCAAGTTTAAGCTGCGTCAGGCCCCATTGTACGCCTGGGTTCTTCATCAATTCTGCGGCAGTGGGGCGTTCGGAAGGCTGAATCGAGCATTAGAGACATCGCGATTAGTCTCTGACTTGAGCGACAGGTGACACGACGGACTTACCTCGGTCGAAACTAAAGACGCAATCAAGTTGTGCAGTTCCGGCGAATAATGATCGGGAATCTGCACGTCAAAGCCAGCATTGATCTTCTTTCGGATGCGATCCATGTTGTTCTTGCTGGAGCCTTCGTCGACGAGGTACCTGGGCAAGTGATCTCTCATCAGTATACCAAATAGTTGTTGTTCATGAATCGATTACGTACTCGAGAGTCGCTAGTTCATAGATGATTGCACCAAGGGAATAGCAGTCCGCCGCTTCGTTGTACGGGGTATTGCTGATTACCTCGGGCGCCATATATTCCGGTGTCTAACAGGGTCGAGAGATCAGTCAGTATGTTGACCCTACTTCAGTCCTGCAGTGGAACTCACGCCGACATCGCCGGTCACGACCCCGTCTTTGGGAATCCGCGTAGCCAAGCCGAAATCGCCCAGACGTAGCTCGCGTGGATTCTCGGCAAGGAAAACTGTGGGAAAGATGATGAGAGACAGACAGATGAGCCAGTCACACTCAGCGTAAGTCCAAACTGATGGCACTAACTGTTTGCGGGTTTCAAATCACGGTGCATCAAGTTGCGACCGGACTTGTCTGCTGAAGAGTTGTGGAGGTAGTCGAGTACGTCGACCATTTGAGCTGCGTAGATCCAAAGGTCGACCTCGGGGAAGTAATCCATGGTGAGGCCTCGTTGGTTGATCAAAGCGTCGAGATCTCCTCCCGCACAGATCTGAGAAGGAAACAGCAAGTCAGTATCGTGTTCCACCTGACGGCAACCTGTTCGATATGTGACTCACCTCCATGTAAATGAATAGATACTCCTTCTTCTTGTCGTCGTTGTACTCATACGAGTCGGCCTTTACGATGGACTGATGCTCGAGAGAGCAGTGGATCTTGCTAAAACGCGAAAGGTGGTCAGGACATGCAAGAGCAACCACACGAGCAGAGAGTGCGTACCATTCTGTCTCGACTTCGTTCTTCTTGTCCTGTTTCAAAGCGGACATGTTGACCTGCTTCATTGCGAAGAGCTGTGAGAAGGTGCAGCGTCGACAAGTCAGTCTCTGCTTGAGTGTGGTCAGCGACGTCAGAAGTACTCACCTTGCCGTCGCTCTTGCGTTTGACTCTGAAGACCGCACCTTGCGCACCTTCTCCCAATAAACCCAGATTCTCGTATTTGGTGTTGCCTTTATATTCCGGCATAGTGAGATAGATGTAGCCGATGGTAGATTATACGTCGAAGTACGTCGTATGCGATGTGCGAGGTGAACACGATTGGAGATGCGCTGATACGCGACTGTGGTTGCTGAAGCGAGTGTAAAGGTGTAGTGTAATGATCTCGGTCGCGAGAGGTAGCTGTTGCAAGGAGCAATGCAGGAATGAGGAGATAGATCTCAGCCAGACAGTTCAAGTTGAATGAACGAATTAGAGAGATGGCTGGTCGTAGAGCGTCAGTCAACCTGGTGCTTCCCAATCCACTACTTTCGCCGTATAATTCGACTTCGTCAAGGTCTAAAGCAGCTTACTAATTACGCAAAACTGCTCTCGAGGGAACGTATTTGCACGCTCTAGGGTGCGTCTAGATGCGCCTCGGCAGACTGACGTCAGAGGGCACGATATTTCACCTCTATGCATTCAGCGAAACTTAGTCGCTAGAGCTGAAGTAGGGCATGTGAGGTGGGCTCCTCACCACACTGCTTCGTTGCAGCTGGAAGGGATTTGAGGAATGTACTATACGCAAGAGCACCGTGGAAGCATGATCTGCGTCACCCAATGCTATCGTCGGCATAACACTTGACCATCCGCACATTTTGTATCGACGCCATTCATCTACGCTCGAGGTATCCAACTGCTATGTTGAATGCTTCAAGCACCTCCTCGCGGCCTCGATTTGGCTCTGGAATGCCCCAGCAACCTTGTCTTTTGGTCAGTCATTCACCTTGACAGGGACCGATAGGCAGCGTGACTGAGGAGGTTTGAGTAGGCGTATCTCATTCCAGTCGTTCCGGAGCTGATGCCTGGGATCACTCTTTCAGTCACTCGAGCGCCGATTCTGGGAACTATATAACCTTGACGGTTCAAATGATGTCTAATCACTATCAGCACAAACCGAAGACAACTCAACATTTTCAGGCCAACAGTTCAGACAAGTAATGCATATCGGGAAAGTCGCCCAGCCAGGCAGCGACTGGAATTGTACAGCCATCACTAACATTCTCCGCCCCAGCGTTTTCTTGAATCCAGCGTTCCTGTGCCTTAGCATTCTCCTGATCCGATACCTTCCGCCAACACACCCTCTATTCCACTCACTCTTCTACGTATCCAGCATTCTCCGTTTCTCCTGGAGTTGTCCGTGACCTGTATGCCTCGCTCTAGCCACCTCCCATCACCATTCTCGGTCGAGACATTGCTTGCCCGACACAATCCCTTTCTCCGGGACTTGCGCTCTTTCGGGATGTTCTGAGCACCGACATAGGACACGGCGCAACGTTGAGATGAGTGAATTGCCGAGAAAGGGTATGCTGAGTGACAGGTAGGTAGTGGAGACAACGGCACCTGAAAGGCAGGAGTGACTCGACGAGCCGGGATGTCGATTTCTGCTACAAGAAGAAGAGCGCGCTTTACGCCACGATCAGTCGCTGTGTCGGGACTGGAAGCATAAGAAGGAATGGCTCACGCAGTCGACCGTCTCTCCGGCATGTCGTCCTCCGACATTGTCCGTGTTGTAACAGCTTGTTTCGGCAGCCCTCTTCTGTTTCGTTTCTGTAGTATGAGACGGTAATGCCATGCACAATGTCAAAGAGTCGGTTGAAGGGTAGATGTGAAGGAGTGGCAAAGGGTGATAGCGTGATCTGGGAGACGAGAAGATCAGTTACTCATTCACACTTCCTATGCATCACATGTCCAACAGTGGCCCGTTGCACCTCATCTGCCATCTTGTGGTACTTGTCGCCCTATCCTCCTCCATGTCCATGTGCCGCTCTCTTCGCACCTCTTTCCACATCGCCTTCATGATCAGTCACAACCGTAGACATTCTGATTCATCCAATTCATACGCCGCCTTCATCCAAGCAATTGAATCACCGTGAAGGAACTCACCGCCGACTGCAGACCTAAAATGAACTGCACTTTTTTGCCTACCTTTCCTGTAGCTTCCGTTCTGTGCGTGGGGAATCTTTGTTTTGTCGCATCGCATCGCGGCGGGATAGGTGCTTGTTTGTCGGTCAAGGCAATGAACGCTCGCCCGTCTGTACACTGCGCCTTCAGTGTCGTTGGGGAGGTTGGTCGTCAGGCCATACGCACGTGCCCGAGTTGATGCGCATGTCGGGTATATTCGTTGAGTGTCGCTGTGTCCAGAAATGAACAATAGAGTCGCTTAGAAAAAAGTATCGCGTCTCACCTGCCCTACATCTTGATTGAGGGTGGTATACCTTCTCCTTTCGACAGACATCAACAATCGATCATTCGCTTCAAGCCTTATCTACCCCTGTCACAGAAGGATACGCGAGTGCCTTTGACGTCATACCCGAGTTAGGAGTTGTTTGACGTTTCAGACGACAGGTGATCCCCCAAACGGGATGTATTCGAAAGTGGATGTCTTCGGATGGTATACCCGGTTTCGAATGCATACATCGCAAGGCCGAACTCGCTATCAACAGGTACGTGCATATTGGCGGATGCATTGGGTTGCTACTGTCAGCAGTGCAGGTTACCCTTCTTTGCTGAGACCTTGCCCTCCCGCTGTCCTGGCTCTGTGACACTCAAATTTGGCTTGTGACTTCGTCGCACAGGGCATGCATCGTCCTGCGACCGTGATATATTCCTCTCGACTTCTGCGTTGTGAGGATTGTGTTCCGTAAACGATTCAGGGCACTGCATAAATGCTAGCCGAGTGCTCGGAAGTGGTGAAGTGACAGAATATGACCATACACCCGCTTGGTGTTTCCATTCGGACCGACCATCACGCTGCTTCCTTTCCCTCATCATAGAGTACGCTTTCCTGCTCCTTCTTCAGGAACTTAAGCACATTCCTTCTGGCATACCTCTGCCCTCCCATCCTTTACGGTCACATGGTGTTCATCCTTTACGGTCACATGGTGTTCAGTATACGCTTACCTCCCGAATTCCTGCCCCATAAATCGGCTTTCTCCATCCAACTCAATCGCCGCACCGCCGCCATCGCAGTCGTTGTGTCGGAATCCATCATCGGAGACTTAGGAGCGCAGGATGCCTGAGATCAATCAGCTGCACCCTTGACGAGTCTGGAGCGTGAGTCATTGCATGTCCAACTTCTCTTATTTACCTTTGGCGCTAAAGTCCAACGCGCGACTTCAGTCATTTCGTCTGAGACACGACCCAGTCGACGGATCTGACACACCTCTTGCTGGGCTGAATGACGTCTTGCATAACGAGTTAACACAGAAACATACTCGTCGACATGGTGTCTGGCGGGTATATATACAGGCGTGTGGGAATGCTTTCTCAAGTCCTGTCTACCCTCTTCACCATCGAACAGTCAACCAAGTTCGAATATCACACAACGCTAGCAGTCATCAACGATACCCACGTACACTACTCCAACCCATCATACCACAACACCTCTTGAACACCCATCAGCATAATCATTCAAGATGATCGCAAGTGCAACCACAAGTTCGGAGCTCCCTGAGGTGAGGCTTCTCGATGGATGTCGCAAGCTACGAGTTCTTGGACAAGGAGGTTTCGGTACCGTTTATGAAGTCGAGCATGAAAATGGGCAGGTGTGTAGCTTGCGTCGTTGCTGCGCTTCTCCGCTAACCTTCATCCACCCCAAGACGTATGCATTGAAGACGGTGCAGCCAGGTGACTCGGACGTTCGAAAGCACATGGCGAGGATGGAAGGGTATGTCGTCGGTGACACTGGTGAAACAGAAACGTGACTGACACTCTTTCGTACTCAGCCACTATTCGAGGTACTTGTCCCACGAAAATCTAGTCAAGGTACACGAGGTGAAGATCGATGAAGATCAAAAGGAAACTCGTATCTTGATGGAGGTGAGCTCAGCGTTCACCCAACGTTACCGAATACGGCACTGACATTGGTGCTCCAGAAATGCGAAGGAGGTGATCTTCGTACCCTCTTGTCAATGTATCAAGACACCGATACCGAGATACCTCTCGACAAAGCCTGGAGTTACTTTATCCAAATCGCGAAGGCTTTACACTACCTTCACACACCGGAGAAGGGAGACAGCGTAATTCAGTGCGCTCTCGGACATGGGGACATTAAACCGGAAAATAGTAAGTTCTGCTTCATATTCCAAGGACGCACTTGTGGCTAACAGCTTTCTTTTCATCTCATCAGTGCTACTGGTCGACGAGGAGCAAGATACCATTAAGCTCGGGGATTTCGGTCTGATGAAGCGATACAGTAAAGGTCTTTCGAACCATTCTCGTGCAGGAGTGAGTGCGACTGTGCGTCTCTCCCGACCTCTACTCATTCCCACCAACAGTCTCCAGCATACTTGGCTCCGGAGGTCTGGCGTCAAGGTCCCTCCAACTATAGCGCCGATTGCTACAGCTTGGGTCTGGTGGCGTATGAACTCCTAAACGGGGAACATCCGTTTGCGGGCGAATCAGAGATGGGGTTGATGGAACGACATGCGAAAGACTTATTGTACGAGGCGCCCGATTATGCGAGGGATGAAGACCTTGCCACGCTAATTGACGCGTTGATGCGGCCAAACGTGAGTCGCCTTACTTCTAAAAGTGTACCCGTCTGATGCAATTTCCTCAGCCGGCGGATCGTATGACGATGGCGGAGCTGTTTGAGCACCGCGCCTTCAAGGAGCAAATGTTGAGACACGAGCTTGCAGTGTGAGTCGGAAAGGCCGAGGTAGACGTGAAAGTATTGCTGACCGAGTCTCGCTTCACCAGTCGCGATCGCGCAATCGCAAAGCTTGAAGCTCAAGTCGCCCTGCAGCAGGCTCAAAAGGACATACAGAATCAGAAGATCCAGGCTCAAGCGTTCATCATCTGCAGTCTGCGAAAGCGACTGGCGCAGAATGCCGCCGTTGGATCCTCTGCGATTCCAGCCCGTCATGACACAAGCAGTGTCTCCCCTTCAGTCATCACGAGAAATCCACCATGTGACGGCGACACTCTCGTTCCTCCAGTCGTCGAAGTGGATGCAGAGATTGCGAAGTCAGCTCCGCCTTCTCGTCCGACTACGGAAGCATCGATTAGCTCCGCTTGGTCAATGGTCAGCTCGCAAGATTTCAAGTACAGCATTGACCACAGCGTGCGTTCCGCCTCGAGACTATCAATCTTCGATGAAACCTCTTCAACCGCTCAGTCGCGTCATGGACAAGTCCAGTCTCCCATCAACATATCGTTGTCGGCATGCATTTTCCACAAGTGTCAAGATCGTCCTCACGAGAACACTACCGCAAGTAGTCGCGACGCACCTCGCGACTTTCCGGCGGCGACGTGGCTACTCGCCTTACAGACCATGGTCCATCTTCAAGACATCAGCACATTCAGGCAACGCTCCAAGTACAAATGGCGTGCCTCCAGTAGACGACCTGCGCTGGAACGGCGGCGGATCCTCGAAGACTTCCTTCGGCATTAAGGTGTCCCATGACGTGTCGAATCCGCCCCTTTTTTGATTTCGCTCAGCAAGCTTTTGAGATTGGCCTGGTCCCTCTCAGTGTGTGTGCTGGTTTTAGATTCTTGGGGTGCAAAGTAACGACGTTGTATTTGCCACAAGGCAGACTACTGTATAAAGCTCATAGAACTGTATCTCATTCGACGTGTACTTTGTATCCTGCCTACCAATTGCTTTCCCCCGAGCATACTTACATGCCCTCACGATCCGTAAGAGGATGGTTCTGATGCTTCCGCATAATTGTCACATCTGTTAGCATGTACTTCCTTATCGGACGTTCCGTTGTCGTCGACTCGACGTCTCCAGCCCCTCGCTAAATAGTTCCCTGCGACCAGCAGCCACTAGATGCTTCATTCTAGCTCCGTAGGAGTCGCCGTGCTACATCGTTTCCTCAGCGCAGCTTGGCTATTGAAGGCAGGGATAAGTCATCCGCCTCAGCCAGCATCACCCCGGCCTATGGCCTTCGTATCTGCTCCCTGACTTGGGCTGCTGCCGAGCGATGGTCCCATCTGGTATGTGCGTCTATGTCTTTATTATTGTCTACCGCATTAGTTGCCCATCGTACAGTTTTATGCTAGTGAGTGTCGCTTTATATGCCGTCCGCTACCGACCTGAACCTTCCCTCGTCTCGATCCCAGTGTTCCCAGAAGCCTGATGTCGGCCAGTAGCTGAGTGGTCCGTCGAAGACATGGTAATGATGCCCTCTATCGAAGAGAACGAGATCAGCGATGTGCAATGCGCGCGCTCATGCAGATGCCATACCGAGTTCCATTGCCCCGGAAGACCGACGGGAATCGCCACCCTTCCGGTATCTCTGCTTCGAACGTATGGTAGTACAGTTCCTCGTTTGTCGCGTAATCAACCGGAACACCTTCGGTCGGGACGATGAACTTGGCGGCCTGGCAAGGAAGTCGTGGTGTTAGATGAGAGTGACGAGAAGGCACCCTCTCCGCACCTGTAGTTCCGTATCCGTGATATCTCCGTGGGAGATACGCGCATATCCGACCCGCCACAGGTTGCGGAATGCGATGTATTCGCACCTACAAAATGGACAAAGGGATAAGCAAAGGGTGGCGTGGCCGAGCTGGTGAGACGTAGACGTACCACCGATCTTGATCCTCAATTTCAACGTCCCACATCTGGAAAAGTCCATCTCAGTCTCGTGCCGTTCTCCGGACAAGGGAAGAATGCTTACCTTTCCGTCCGACATGCTGCGCGGCAGTGTAGATGTCAGTCATCAGCGGGCGGAGGGAAGGACTCGGCGAACTTACAGGATCTCATACGGCGCCGGTCGAGGCGCTCCAACATGCGTGACCACGTATCCCAGGAACAGGAAAGGTTCCGGATGCGCATCGCTCATGAATTTTGCTAGAGCTTCCGACTGAAGCTGCCGGTCTAGGGCGTCTTCTTCCTGGCCGTTATGACTGACGATGACGTTGATGGTCTGATTCGCGATCAGGAGTTTGGCGTGGATAGCGGGCGCAAGTTCGCCATGAGGTGATGGGAGCAAGATGTGATGCGACTCGAGAATGGGATACCGCGACAGCAATGCTGCTCCCCACGTGTGCTTGTTTGGGCCCGGTCCTAGGTCCACATTGTATCCCAGTTCCTCGACTAGCATTCTGGTGAGATCGCGGTTCCCGTACACGAAGCGATGTAGATCAGATTCGAGTAAGCCGACGATGTCAAGGTCGAGATCGCGGATGAGCTCGAGTTGTCGCCTTTGGGATTCTCTCCCAGCGAGATCGACGCCGAAGTGTACCTGCAGCAATTAAGACAAAGATCTATGTCAGAAGAAGGCCGGCCATGACAGGGCGACGTGGACTTACTGTCCAGATGCCCGCGGTGAAAAGAGACTCTGGCTTGCTTGGATTCGCCACCCGTGTATACGTCTTCTGCGTTAGGCCGTGCTGGAACCGGTATTGGTGAATCCACGAAGAAGCAGCAAGCAGACCAAGGAAGATGGCGCCATATGCTCGTGCAATTGAGGAAGCCCCCTTCGGATTCCTGGGGACCGGCTTTGCTTCGCTGCTTTTCGGTAGTTGGTGATCTCCCAACACGACGAGCAGAAAGGCTATCGAGATGACCAAGCCTCCTCGTTCGCGCAAAAGCTGACCGCCAGGCACGAAGGCATACGCAACCGTGACTACCGACAACACGTCCAAGATGACGTATAGCAGCATGGCGTGGCCGAAGTGTTTGTACGACCGTATGGCCGAGATGCCTTGGAAATAGCGAGGCATAGCTTGTAAGAGATAGGCGACGACAACGCATCCCGCGATGAATCCGTTGCGTTCACTGAAAAGGGTTGACGAGAGCTCTTGAGGTATCCATGGAGCTGTACGAATGCAAAGCACAATGCAAGCGACAAAGGCGACGATACCGAACATTCCCTTCCGGTTCTGCTTTCGCTCGATATACGACTTGACCCGGGGATCCTGTACGTCCTTCCCGACAAGATTTCGGTAAAGATCAAACGCGAAAGGCTGAATGGCTGCTATCGCGGCGCACGATATAACGACCGGCACGTGCTCCACGTAGGTCGGTTGATTTCGCACGGAATAGCCGGACCAGTTCCAGGCGATGATCGTGCTTGCGTCCGAGATAAAGGTTTGGACGAGGAAGATGAGACTGCCGAATCCGCAGGCCACCAGTCCTTGCCGAGTCGGAAAAACGGTCGTCTTGGTTGCGGTACCGTTCTGTTTCGGTGTTGCCGGACCCGCTGTTGGAACGCTTGATGGCTGAGGTTCCAACCGATTCGGACGGAGGGACTTTTCCAGACAGGCGAGTAAAGCCAAAGCGAGTCCGGTCTTGTTCCACCCGTTAGAGTCCTTGTCGACGATGCACCAGAGCGGATTGACAGAGTAGTTGAGGAACTTGAGCAGGACGGTTGACAGAATGCCGATCGTGAACACTGTAGTCGTTCGAGCGTCAGCATCGACGCCTGGTCACAAGCATCAGCCTACACTTACGCAGCGCCTCGGTCTTTACGGCTTCCGACCCCTTCAGCCTGAACAACCCCGCAGCCAGCATACACCACATCGCCGCATTCGCAATCGACACCGACACCAGCCTCAGTTGAGGACCTGGCATCGCCCAAGCGGTCATTCCGGAGATGATGGTAACCGTTCGGAGTAGAGTTTGACCTCTCCGCGAGGTCGCGAAGCGGGAGAGGCGTGGGTAGGTGAGGATGTATGGCGTGACGGTGGCCAGGAGGGATAGTTCAGACCCGGACAGTGCTGGTGATAGGAAGCAGCGAAGCAGGTTAGAACAAAGAATCGCAGCTCGTCGTGGTGCTTGATGACGAACCGAGTTCCCATACGGAAAAGTAGAACAACGACAACGCGAGATCCGTAAAGATCGTCCAGTAGCAGATGTCTATAACGAACGCGTGTCAGTCTTGACTCTTCGCTCGCGTCCTATGAACGACTCACTGAGGTACACATCCGACACGAACGCAACAACCCGCATCACACCTCCCGCTCCTCCGCCGTCAATCTCCTCGACGCCAACGTCCCATCCAGCCTCTTTCGCCGGGAATTCCATCCCCATATCCACGGGACCCACAGCAGAGGGCTGCAAAGCTTCGCCCAACGCGAATGCGTTGCTGGATTTGACATGCGCTCTGTTCGTGGGATAAGTATGGATAATGATAAGCGACGGGTCAAGCTACAACCTCGGGCGATGCTACATACCCTGCTACCGCTGTCCGCGAGACGGTATCAGCTCCATCAAGGTACACGACCTGCAACTATACCAACAGCAATAATCAGCTCCGCACGTCCGACTTCGCACCTAGGAGAAGACGTACCTGCAGACGACCGACATCTCCAGCACCAACCGCATCAAACGCCACATCGATCAACACTAACCCCCACTCGAACAACGAGTAGAAGCTGTATGCCCCCGGGATGCGGTGGACTTTGTGCCGGATAAAAAAGTAGACCAGGGGCGGGATGCTGCCAAAGAAGGCGGATGCGATGTATTTCCTATCAACGGGAGATATGACATCAGACACCCCTCGGGGCGAAGATGAAGACAGGACGTACCGGTATCTTAAAGTTTGCGGCGACGAGGGAGGCGTGAGTGCGATGGTGCCGAACATCCAGGGAATGGTCAAGAGCAGGTAGGCGATCATGCAAATATCGTGGAAGTCTGGCGGAGGGACGAGCGTGAGTAGTGCGTCAGGTCAAGATGATGGGAGGCGGTTGCGTACCGTGGTGATCCGTGGAGGTAACGTATACCCAACCACCGCTACGAGTCCACATCAGCTCCTATCACGTACACGTCCCGTAGTTGAACTCACCAAGTAAACGTCCTAGCAACACCAACAACCGCAACCCAATCCGCTACCGCCCACCCATCTCCTACACCTTGATCCACCGTAACGGAGACCTCATCCGTCTTCTTCCGCATTCCCGCCGCGTCCCGAGATGACTTCTGCCGCGTGATCAACCACTGAAGGAAGATGAGGAGGAACCGAGGCCCCGAGCAGACAGCGATGAGGATCTGGAAGAGGGGACGCTCGGGAGCCCAGTCTCCAATGCTACGGAAGGGAGGAGGACGTCAGCGGAGCTGGAGGAAATGATGAGGAGGGAGGAGCGTACGTTGCGGAGACGGATGGTACCCATTCTTCGGGCCATCTGCGAGGAAGAGCATGACGAGGTAAGCGGATGTACGATGAAAGAGGAACATGAGAGACGTACCCAGCGATCCCATTCTTGACGACCTTCTTGTAGTGCAACGCACAGGCGAGCACGAAAGCGGTGGTGAACGCGAGAAAGGCCAAGGTCGAGTGTGCGTAATGCACATAACTTGCGGGAACGCGCACCAGTGGAGCTGGCATGTCGAGAACCTTCGTGTCGTCTCTCAATGATTTGCGAAGGAGACACGAACCGCTCTCTCCTTATAGTCCCTCGCCATTAGACTGCTATACCCCTGGTCAAGGACAACACCCCCTGTTTACGAAGCGACGTCTTCTTCGTCACCTCACCCTGCATTACTCCGATCGGAGAAAGCCTCGGCACAAGGAGATTCCCGGACTTCTTAGCGTCGTTTCGCGGCCGCCGATGAGTAATCATCACCTTGGCGGACTTGGGCAATTCTGCGCGCGGTTGATTTGCTCGAGTTGCGGGCGATATGGCTGTCACGAACAGCTTGTGCACGAAGACGAGGGAAAGGGATGTGGCAGGAGCATATGGACTGCGCGAAGGCGCCGAAAATTCCGCACCGCCACGTTCGACTCGTCTGGACTCCGATGGTTTTCATGCATTTGATATCCCGAGTTCCCGATTAGACTGCATGAGTATCGTTGAGCATCTTCTGGTACAGCGAGCGATGTCAGTGGCCGCCACCTAGACCTCCAACTAGACCCTCCCCGTAATGCTTGTCTGTACCTTGTCGACCATCTCAGAACGGCACGACAGTTTGTCAAGCGACGAGATGGACTTGCTCGGGCCCAGCAGACCTTGGGCATACGACGGGAACAGCAAGTTGACAGCTGGTTCCCATCGTCCATACTAGTAGCACATATCAGCCGCATAATCGAAGCTGACCGAGAAGGGAGGCCGCATACCTTCCTGAATGTATTCCACGTTTCTTTGAGGCCTTCTCGGTGGACATGTCGCATCCGTACGTGCTGCCCTCGCTCCGGCAATCAGCAGTAATCCTAGCGAGGGCCTCACAATCAAAGGAGCTCACCTTGTCAAAGGCCAATTCGCAGCCTCTTTGGAAAACGGCCTCCAGACAGAACAACACATCTTCCATCGACGGCTCTCTGAAGCCCTTATGGAACCGGGGCAGCTGTTTCCCCGAGCTGGCATCACCGAGGTATATAACGAGATTACACGACGGTGCATATAATGGGTGAATATCGGAGACGGACGGCGAAGTTGGGGTCCATACCCGAGGATTGAGTGTGCCATAGAAATCATGATAATAAGAATAGATCGAAGGCGATTCAGAAGCGGTGGAAGTTATCCCACCAACGACCAAGGGATCCAGGGACCCGCCGTAATGCGTTTCTAACTCTGGACGTCGACTTATTATCGCTCGGTAACCGTTCGCTACCCAGTCCGGTGGCGGGAGACAGTCCAGATCTGTCAAGAACAAGATGGTGTTGGCAGGACCATGTCCTAGCTCTGCGATGGCGTGGTCTATGCCTGCGTTCCTTGCCGCGGCTGGACCGATGTTCTTTGGTAGGCGCAGTACCAGAGTCGGGATTTCGGAATCCGGTGAATCGAGGAAGGCGTAAGAATCTCTTCGGAAAAGGTCGTCCTGCAAGTAGTTGAACGATTGCTGTTTCGCTGTCCCGCTCGAGTTTCCTTCTTTCCGGCTTGGATCCCGCTCACCGCGCGAGATGGCTAAACCGGGGGAGCCGTCGTCGACAAGAACAATCAGATCCGGTGATAGCTGTTGCGAGAGGAGACACCCATGCAGACGTTTCAACGCGATTGGATCGTTCTTCGAATCGGACAAGTAAATCGGACAGACCACAGCGATTCGAGGTCGTCTTGACCAGGGAATGGGCGGCATCTTTGCATGGCCATCAGAAGTCGTGTTGCAGGTTGCAGGTTGGCCCATTATCCCCATACGCAACTCTCGGTCTTCTTGGTCTGTATCTGCCTTGACGACGTAGTTTCCTTTTTTGCCCAGTACGATGATGGTGTTGTCATTGATTCGATAACTATCGCGACTTCGTCCATACCGGTATCCTGCGACGGAGATGAATTTGAGAAGGAGCAGCGGAAAAGCCCGATACCAAGGTTGAATCCAAGCGCGATGTCGCATCGTTTCCTTGTAACTCCCACGAAGATCGACAAAGAGATGCCATAGAGGTGCGAAGCCGAGAAAGGTGAGCCATCGTCGTGCCGCGTCGATTTTGGGCGGAAAGAACGTCATCTCCCGGCGGTGGCTGCTATGAGGGTAGAACAGCTACTACGAGACAGCCACTTGAGAGGAAAGAGACGCTGAGCCCGTCGTTGTACCGAAGGACCACTGTTGAAGACTGAACGATCGACGTCTGAATAAGCATGTCTGCGACATGGGCTCGTTTACTGTCGACATCGTCCGCAGACTCGGGACGACAGTCAGCTCGACAGTCTTGATCCATCCTATCACAAGGTCGGCCTGAACAAAATCTGCTAAGCTGATGCCCGCTGCCCGTCGCGAGAAGTATGTTCGACATGAAATTTAACATCGACGCATCTGGTACAACTGACGTACCGCACGCTCCTTCAAGATCATTTAGTCCGGCCATCCTCATCGTGGATCCCAGCGTGGCATTCCAGCGACGATACAGTCTTGCTGAATCTCCACAGTAAGTGAAGGTATTCTGGATAGAGCAGCTTGACGGCGGGGAACCAACGGCCGTACTGTAACGTAGCATATCATCAGCCACATGCCGCTCAATTTCCATGAAACGACGTACCTTTCGTAGGGTCTGACAAGTAGCGACTATGCCTTCACGATGCGCATGTCCCATCTTGAGATTCTACACAGTCAAGGAAAGAGGTAGAAAGAACGTCAGTTCTTATATGAGACATGTGCATGGTAGAATATCGACATACCTGGTCCATCACCAAGTCGGATCCTCTCGCGTAAACCGCCTCCAGACAGAACAATACGTCCTCTTGCGCGGCCTCTCTAAACCCCTCATGAAACCTCGGCAGCCTCTTCCGACCGTCGCCAGGGAGAATAACCATGTTACCTGTCGGGGCATACAGCGGCTGATACTGCGCGGCAGTCGGATTCGGAACGCGTATGGTCCGGGGGTTAAGCGTGCCGAACAGGTCATGGTAAAACGAGTAGAATGACGCCGGGTTGATACCGTATGTAAGTCCGCCGACGAGTAACGGTTCCACCGGTCCCCCGTCTATTATCCCAGGCCGACGTGCTAATACGGCCGCCACACCATTCTCGATCCAGTCCCCCGGCGCAACGCAGTCGACATCGAGCAGGAAGATGATGCTGTGCCCGGGATCATCGCCCAACGCGGCGATGGCATGGTCGATCCCTCGGTTCCTCGCCGCGGCCGGACCTCTGTTATCGGCGAGTCGAAGGACGCGGGTGTTCGTGTCGGATTCGAGGATCTCGTACGGATCGCAGCGCGGCGGAGGGGGGATCCCGCGCGGGAAGGGAAAGACGTCGAAGATCGCGGACGAGGTTTTCGTCTGCGTCCGTGCGATGGGCGGATCGTGTAGCACTGGCGAGCCGTCGTCGACGAACACGAGAAGATCTGGTTGGTGGGTCTGGTGGAGGAGTGATTGGTGGACACGGTGGAGGGATTTGGTGTCTTCGTCCTCGGCGAGGTAGACGGGGCAGACCACTGCTATCTTGATTGTCGGATTTGAAGATGGTGTCGGATCGACGTGGCCATCCGGCATGGCTGTTCCCATCGACCTCTCGCCCCCCGCTTCGCAGTCCGGCTGTCCTAACACGCCCATCCTCTTCTCCCTCTCCTCTCCATCCCTATCCGCCTCGAACAAATAACACCCCCTCTCCCCACGAACAACGACCAACCCATCCACCCCTTTCGGAACATGATGGTCCACGTTATTGCCGTACGTGTAGCTGACGACGAGGAGCAACTTGAGCGCGAGTACGGGGAAGACGAGGTACCATGGGCGGATGGCGGTGCATTGCGAGAAGATGTCGGCGATGGAGAAGACGAGGTCACGGAGGAAGCGAAGATAAGGGCGGTAGCGGTCGAAGCGGTCGGCTTGGGTTCTGTGCGATGGCGGGGACATCGAGGTGACGAGGAACTGGTTAGAGAGTATTGAGCGAGAGGAAGAACTCCAACTTACTAGAAAGCAGACATTGCAACAAGAACACCATCTGCGACGTGGCGAAGATCAAAGCAGTCCATGGGCGCCAGCGGGCTATCATCCTTTGTCCGCGTGTTGGCTGTGTTCACTCTGAAACCATACGAGGATGCGCGTGGATTGGCGGGACGATGTTGCGGTGCCGGATTGCTCTGCGGGATCCGGCATTTCGAGCGTTGCGGCAGGAAGACATCGGGGAGACGTCCTAGGGTGAGCGCCCGATCTGGTGGTATGGCAGTTACCATAGGGAACACCTCAGCCCTGGGAGAACATGACCCTGATGACGGCAGCAATGGTGCGCCCGCGTCTCAAGCTGGGTCGATCAACCTTCCTTTCCCTTCCCGATACCTTCATGTCACCAGTGTCACGACCAAATTATCGTCAGACGACCTCTTCCTCCGCTGGCAGGTCATACGGATATCCAGATAGGACTCGCCCCTCATACCGCACTCGGAATCACGTCGCACCGCGTGCAGAGACAGGTCGCTCGACTATCACCTCGCCCTCAACATCACCGTAATCTCCCTCGTCCGACCGCACCATGGACCAAGTTATCACGGGGACAGAGTCCCCCCTCGTCGGCATGATGCCTGATCTTGGAGAAGACATCACGCCCTTCCCCTCGCCGGCAATGGGAGCTCTGAAGCGTACGCCCATGCAACGAAAACCGAAATCAGTCATCGCTTACGTTTCTGACCTTTTCTGTCGCGCTGCACAGTCGGAGAGGAGGATTTCGGGGAACTATCTATCGAGGATGGACTGGACGAGGATAAAGTCGTCTCGGAAGAGGACGCGGCACAAGCACAAAAGCTAAAAGGACAAGCCAACACCGCCTTTTCCCGTACGTCCCCCTCTCCAGATCCCCCTCTCCACATGGACGCTGACGGCTCTCCCCCTCTTCAGAACAACACTACCCGGAAGCGATCGACCTCTTCACCCAGGCCATCCGCCTGAACCCGCGGGAATCCGTCTTCTTCGGGAACCGGGCGATGGCGCGCATGAAGCTCGAGGAGTACGGCGGCGCCGTCGCGGATACCAGTACGCTCTCCGCCCTTCCATCTTGTCGTCCGTGACGCTCATCATTTTCCCGGGGTGTATAGCGAAAGCGATCGAGTTGGACCCGAAGAACGTCAAGGCGTACTACCGCAGAGCGCTCTCCCGGCTCGCGATCCTGCAGCCGACGCTGGCCGTGCCGGACTTCAAGCATGTGCTCAAGCTCGACCCCGGGAACAAGCTTGCGCGGGAACAGCTGGACGCGGCGGTCAAGCTGATCCGGCGGATCGAGTTTGAAAAGGTGAGCCTTCCCGGGACACCGCATGGTTGAGCCAAAGCTGATGAACGGGGTGGACAGGCCATCGCCGTCGGCGACAGTGAATCCACCTCGGCCAAGATCCTGCGCATGCTCAGCACCGACTCGGTCCCCATGGACGCGTCCTACACCGGCCCTCTACCCGACTACGATCCCACCACAAAGCGGTACAAGCCGACCAAGGAATTCGTCGAGGGCATGATCCAGATGTTCAAGGATGGCGGCAAGTTGCCGAAGCGGATCGTGTTTGAGATCGTGCTCGGGTGCAAGGAGATCTTGGATGGGGAGAGTAGCTTGGTCGAGGTGGAGATTGGGAAGGGGGTCAAGTGTGATGTCGTTGGCGATACACATGGCGTGAGTCCGGCGAGGCGCTCTCGATGGGGTTATCGCTGACGCGAGCTTTCCGTTCAGCAATTCTACGATCTTTGCAACCTCTTGAACATGCTCACCCCGCCATCCGAGACCCACGCCATCCTGTTCAACGGTACGTCCATCCCTCACCACTGCTGGACAATGAGTTGAACTCGTGCTTTAGGTGACTTTGTCGACCGTGGATCGTGGTCCGTCGAGGTGGCGCTTACGCTATTCGCGTATAAATGGCTATACCCGAAGCGGATCTTCTTGAACCGAGGAAACCACGAGACGAGCGGTACGTGCTGAATCACAACATCATGTTGAAGGAAACTGACATCTTGCGCACTTGTGGCGTCAGATATGAACAAGGTGTACGGCTTTGAGGTATGCCATGCATTCGACCGATCCTGTCGAATGACAAGCTGACTGCCATATCTACGACAGGGAGAGTGCAAGGCCAAGCACGGAGAGTTGACGTACAAGTTGTTCGCGGACGTGTTTACCGCACGTGAGCATCATCCTCCGATACCTCGCTTGCCAAAGCTGACCTCGACTCTCCCCAGTCCCGATGGCAACCCTCCTCTCGGCCTCCCAGCCACCATCAAACCTCAAATCCGAAGGCAGCAAACCCGCCATCCTCAGCCCCGAGGGCAAGAAGCGGTACTTTGTCGTCCACGGCGGGCTGTTTAGTAAAGATGGCGTCACGCTGCAGGATGTCAAGAATATCAAGCGGTACGGGAAGCAGCCGGGGCAGGAGGGGTTGATGTGTGAAGTGAGTGTGCGAGAGGTGGTCTGAGGGAGAGGTGCTGATGGGTTTGGGTAGTTGCTGTGGACGGATCCGCAGGAAGCTCCGGGACGAGGTCCCTCGAAACGGGTAAGTGGAGAAGGCTCCATCATATGACGACGTTGACTGATTCGTGCTGGCATAGGGTGTCGGTGTCGGCTTTGGTCCTGACGTTACTCGACGGTGGTGCGAGGCCAACAACGTCACTGCGGTCATTCGTTCGCACGAGGTGCGAGCGGACGGATATGCAATCGAGCACGGTATGTCCACTCACGGAAATACGAACACGCGGAATGACTGATCTGCGGTGCTGCAGATGGACTGTGTATCACCACGTTCTCGTGTCCAAACTACTGCGATTCCACCGGAAACAAGGCCGCATACGTAAGTCCTTTCCCCTTTTCACTGCTGCTTCTTCCTAGACACACGGTAACCATCCTGTTTGACAGGTCCGTATGCAAGACGACGGACAACTGTCCTACCACCAATTCGACGCCGTACCGCATCCGCCCATTAAGCCGATGGCGTACAGCGGAGGGTTCTCAGGCATGTAAAAAGGCCTCTTGGGGGAGGAGGATCCGGGAGGGTTATGGTGTGCCGGAGGTGTATCGAGGCCATATCTCTCGGAGCGTATCAATTCCTGCCATCCAGCGACCGAGGAACCGGTGTCTCGTACGGTTCGCGCCAGTCCCTTGCACGCGTCTGTGCTGCGTCTTGCTACAGTCTTGCTACCCATGGCCGACGTTCCCGATGCCTCGCACACTTGTCCGACGGCATAGTCAGAGCGACTCGCGGATGACCTCACGAGACTCAGTCCACCAGAGTCGCAGCCATCACACACACTCCGGTAGTAACTACACTGGGAGGAGGTCAGTCACGGCCCATCCGCATCATCGACATGTGGTCGCCATCTGGCCTCCACGCGAGAACCGAGAGCCGGCAGAGCCCGGCCGCGAGATCTCCCTAGCGCGATTAGGTAAGGAGGCCGGGATTGATTCCGTCATTACTCAGGCAAAGGCCGGGCACGCGGACTTTTCGATTGATTCGTGCGGGTGCTTCAATCGAGTACACCTCTCTTCAATAACAACGATCCTTGAGGGTCCGTCTTCAGCCTCGCCCATCCAGACACTCGAGCAGCGGTCAACCCTCCGGTTCGCGCGGCGGATAGCAGCAGCGACTACCGCCATTCACACATTCCGGCCGGGACAAGAGCACGCTGAATCGCGTCTTTCAGTGCGCACGTCAATCTCGGGATTGTTTGGTCAAGGGCACCAGGGGAAGGAGAGGAACGCGGCGGGCGGCTCATGCAGCACAGTTGTTTTGGGAGGAACGTGTATCTTTTGGTCCGTATGCACTACCGTTCTCAGTTTCGACACGTTGGCTGATGCACCTCTTTCACCACAGTTGATCGATCAGTACGGAACATAACGCCAAGCCACACCAAACTCGATAGTGAACCTTTACAGGTGCGCACATGTTGACGAGCCCAACGCTTCACGACGTCTAACTGCTTTGCCGAACCGCAGATCTGGGCGTTCCGCGCAATGTCGCAGTCACCCTCTACCGTCGTGTCGCCGTCCAAGTCACGGACAACAGCCGAGGGAACCATTCGCCCACGGCTATCGGATCGGACGGCGACGCTCAGTCTCAGCTCGTTGAAGCCGTCAGAAAACCAAGACGAATCGGTGGCCGAATGGCGCAATTTCTTGATCAAATACGCCGCGGGCGAGTTCTCTCCGGCGGAGCAGCCGCCGATTCCGCGTCTATCGTCGGATCGTGCTAGCTCGAACTTCCTGGAGCCCAAATCAACGCTTCAAGGAGGTCCTCATCTTGACATCCCCAGTACCGTCGTCGAGGATCCGTCGCCCGTCGAAGCGGCGTCCAACACAACCCAGGGTCCCGACAGACCGACGGGCGCAGATGCATCTGAGGATGAGCTAGATCCAGGGATCGGAATGGACTTCCATCTGCCAGTATACGACTCCATTGAAATCGGAAATCAAACCGCTCGGCGGGTGCGGGAATTCTACAAGCGGCACGCATATCTTCCACCACCACGTGCGCCGTTGGAGCTTTTACGGGAACAGATCATCAAGGAATACGATCTCTATTCTCCCGAGCAGGTGCAAAACATCCAGGCGGCACTGGATCTCGTCCGGGCCTTCTTTGGCGGAATCTGCACTTTCAGTCTTTTTCAGCAAAGCGTACAGGTCCTCATGGCTTGTTCAGGTCCGCCAGAGGTCCTTGATGCCGTCGGCCTATTCCCTGGGAAACGGTTGCTGCCAGAAACCTCGCTATGCGGACACAGCGTCCTCTTTGCCAACGAATCGACGCACATGTACATCCCGGACCTCGCGCAGGACTGGCGGTATCAGGGTAACCCATACGCGGACGAGATGAAGGGCGTGCGGACGTACATCGGCGCCACGGTCACGCTCGATATCGACCCCGCTACGAAAACCGGTCAATCCGTCGCTGTTGGTGTTATCAATTCCATGCACCTTGATGGGGTCTTGCCGCCCTTGTCTCCTGATCAATCCAAGGTCATGACCTCTGTCGCCCGGTTCTTGACGGAAATACTGCGCGCCACGTGGGAGGGATTACATCGGACGCGCGAAGCTCGATCAAGACGCGTCGTTTCCGACTTTCTGGATCATATCATGCTACCGAAAACTTCCCCCTCGGCAGCACCGAGTCCTACGCAGCGCCTCCGTTGGCATCTCGGGAAACACGGCACGGGACCGATTCAGGAAAGACGGCAAAGCCAGGACACTGTCAGCTCCCTCGCCGGTACCCCATCAGCGACATCGAGATACAACGACGATAATCAAGAGGACGTCGTCTTGGCAGCCAAGAGATCAGTGCTCTCGCCGTCTGATTCGGTTGCCTCGGCGTCAAATGCGGAGGAGCAGGAAAGCGATACAAAGGCCGACGCTTTGGAGCGGGATGGTGCGCTTGTGGTGACGCAGGTTAGGAGGGTTCTGGCGGAAGCGGACGGTGCCACTGTGGTGGATCTACGGTCTCTGCATGCGATAGTGAGTCCTGTCTTGACCTTTTCGTTGTCTTGCTGGGGTTTTCCGACTGATCCATCGAACGAGCAGAAGGATACCAAAGGCGCCGTCAAATACGTCATGGATCCAGAATCCGCCCACTCCCTCAACACGATAGCATGGAGCGGATCAGCATCAACGACGGAACGACCGGACTTTCTCTCGGCAGGAGCCCGTATGGCTCTTATGAAGTCCTTGTATATGCAGCAATATGACGCAGAGGTCGCTTTTGAACCGCAAAACAACCGAACCTCCGGACTCGAACCGTACTTGCCAAAATCGACGCGCAGTCACCTCATCATCCCCTTCATGGTCGGCATACAGCCTCTATTCAGCATCATCATCACCTCGTCGGAACATTATTGGACCTTCAGAACACCCGATATCAACTTTGTGCGGAGTATGGGCGTCATATTGCGTGCGCAGGTTTTGCAAAGTCGGGTTGTCGAAGCCGACATGGCGAAAACCACCTTCCTGTCATCCATCAGCCACGAACTTCGCACGCCCTTGCACGGGCTGATGTCCGGTCTTCAGCTATTCGAAGACGCCATCGACAACGAGGACGTCAGCGGTGCGGCAGAGTTCTTGCCGATAATCAAGAATAGTGGATACGCGCTACAAAACATTCTGAACGATATGCTCGAGTTCGGTCAACTGGCGAATGGCAAGACCGGAAGCACGACCAAGGAGGTGGACCTGGGACAGATGTTGGTGTTGGCGGTCAAGACGTGTATTCCGCGATACTACACGTGGCATAAGGGAACCTCAAACAATGTGATTATCACGGTGGAATACGAGGATCGGGACTGGACAGCTAGGATTGATGAATCAGGGTTCCAAAGGTCATTTCAACGCTTCTCCTACTGCTTACAAGATACTGACGATCATCTCACAAAGAACCTTATACAACGGCATCACGAACGCCATGAAAGTCACACAATCCGGCAACATCACCGTGTCCCTGCGAAGTTCCACGACGCCGAGCGGCATCTCCTTCAAAATCATCGACACCGGACCCGGTATCGATCCGAAGTTCGCTTCGAAGTTGTTCCAGCCATTCTCAAAAGCCAACTCGTTCAAGCCCGGCGCCGGTCTTGGGTTATACATCACGAAAGCGCTCGTGGAACGCATGTCCGGCAACATCTCATTATACTCTACTCCGGGGGTTCCAGGAGCTACCTTCGAAGTCAACATCCCACTTGCTCTGGTCACGCCGCCGGTCGCGCCGGACGATGAAGTTGAGATGATTCGGGAGTCGATAGACATGGTTGAAGCCGAAAAGTATAAAGGGCGCTCTCAGCCTACCAAAGTCCCAGCAGCCACGGACACACCACGCGGGCCAACATCGCCCTTGAGGACGCCGACACCGACCGGCAAGCAGCTATCGCGACCGCCCGGATCCCAAGTTGATCAGCCTCGTGCTGTTGCGGCTTTGCGAGTTCTCGTCGTGGACGACAACGAAATCAGCCGGAAGATCTTGCTGGCTCTCCTCAAGAAGATGTCCAAAAGTATGGCCATCGAAACAGCACAGGCCGCAGATGGACTGGAAGCCATCGATGTTTACAAGCCATTCGACCCGCATCTTATCCTGACGGATGTATCCATGCCCAGGGCAGACGGTATCACGGCCTCAACGGAGATGCGCAAAATCGAGCGCGAAGAAGGTCGACCGCGTTGTCAAATCTTTGCTATCACCGGTCTCGGGTCGTCGGATCCCCGATTGAAAGCGGCTGCGTTGCGGGACGATATCTTGGACGGGTGGATTGTGAAGGGCAAAGATGGATTGACCGGTATCAAACAAATCGTCATGGATGCCAGTTCGAGGTGGCTCTCGACGGCCACCATACAGGCAGAATCTGTCGTTCCCAGCACGACGCAGACACCACTCGGAATGATGACTGGAAATATATTGGGGGATCCACCACGACCAAAGATGGACACCGACTCGGCGCGGACTGACAATGCGCATTCTGGACCCGAGCTACTCCCGACATTTACGCCAACGGCACACCCACCATCAAAACGCAAAGCTTCAGAGCCGTCCAACGGACTTTAGGCCGTTTTTCGGGTCATTGCGGGCAGGACACACATCGAAGGTCATTGCATAAGGATGATTGCGTGTCGAGCATTATCGTCACATCACTGTATAGTAGCACATCACTGTATCCCTAGAGCTCTCAGATGCCGAACAAGGCTGGTCATATAATTGGATCTCGATAGATGGATTTATGTTCTGGTAACCTCATGGTCACACTCCCCATCCAGGTCTGTCTCTGGTTGTGCCAACACCTCTGCGATGGCCCTGCATACGTTCAGGCTTAAGACTTATCGATCGAAACTCCTCAGGCTTCGGCGCCGACGCAAGTTATGGGCACGGCGATTCCGGGATGTCGTGCACATCTTTGGAGGTCGTGGAAGTCACCGCACAAGCGGTGATACCCAACTGCATGTCGCTCTCCATACCTGCGGGCGGTGTAAGCCGGCGCCTCAGGCTCTCCACAGCCAGCGACCGATCCTGAGCGAGCGTCACTGAGTCCGGAAAAGAAAGATACGTGCAAGGTCGGTTCCCGTATGTCGTGATGGCGGAAGCCGTCCATCCCTGATCAGCCTGCGAGAAGGCAATACTCGTCACCCGGATGCTGTGATATAGCACCGTTGGGCGATGGGGCGTATGGCAACCCTGCGCTCAGGCTGCAAAAACGCCAGGACATCGCGGCGCTCTCTCAGTCTCGTTGTCCGATGGACGAGCCCATCAGCCCGAGTGGGTCCTAAAACAGATCTCCTCCTGACTCCCATCGAGCTTGTCAGTTTCCATTGTCTAATCAGAGGCTCTAGTTTCCAGTAGCATATCTCAAGAAACCCGAGCGTCACCATGAACGTCGTCCCCAACGAGACCTGCCAGGCCTTCCACCTGCACCGCCTAGAGCCGCGCTCTACTTCCTCGCCATCGACGAAGGTCGAGACCCCTCGTGCAGCCTTGCCTATTCCGAGTCATTCACCTCGCAGGCACAGCTGTCATGCCAAAGAACCCATACTTGTCACAGCGGACACGCACGCGATACTATCCCCGGCCACATCACGATGCCGGAGGAATCGGCCAAAATATCACGAGAAGATAAGATAGGGGACTGGCGCAGTATCTTCAGCCCGATCCGAGCGCTCTGGCACACAGACCCCTCCCCGAAATGGGGAAACTGGAGGTAGCAGGACAAAGAGAAGAGTCATCGTGCAAGAGCGCGTGAGATGTAGGAAGTGATAGCATTTATCATGAAGGAGGCGCATCGCTTCTCTGAGGTCAAAGTCTCCTTATGTCAGGTGAATTCTCTTACCTCAGTAGCAAGCATCCAGCAGTCTGCATAATACCTCGTCGTGCATCCCTTAATCGCAACGTTTCCCCATTTCCGCTTGCCCGAGGATACCTGCCTCTTCGCGCCACGATGGACGACGAGGACAAGTGCCGCTCCTTTCCCTGTGAAAAGCATGCGGGCCTGGACCACAGGAACGACATGTGACGCCGGTAGGACCAAAGCGGACGATGCACCTCGGATGGCGATATTGGTATCTGGAGGAGCACGGTATCAGCGGTTCCCCGCGGAACAAGTTGCGAAGGAAACTGTCGACTAGAGGAATCCTTCCATTTCTCAGGGTTTGGCAAAGGCCGATTTTCCGGTCTTGGCTGGCCGAGCCGTGACAGCATACTTTCTTGAGGAGATGCGAACGAAGAGTCAAGGAATAGGAATGATACTTGTGGAACTGTGGAAGAAGTGTCGCACAACCATGCCGGGTGATATGGAACATCAGAGACATCATCTCGGGCTTTCCTCAATTTGAAGGAGTGGTAATCGCGGGCGAGATGTCTAAGCCGACAAGACAACTGAAGCCTGTTTCATGCCAAGTCGCGGGAACGTGCTCGAGGGGAAGTTCTGCGGTGATGGCGCCCTGGGATGCTTTCCGGGTTCTTGTGATATTTTATGTTCAGATACAATTTGACTACTTGTTCATACAGGAAACCAAAATACAACTTTGAATCGCAATTCACTCTTGTTAATAGGTTCCACTATGTCATCACTCGTTCGCGCTCTTTCACTTCGGTGCGTATGCATATGCGAAATAGGCATGAAGGGCGTTTCTTGGTTGTGGATAACCTGGCGCCAATCATATTTGTCGCAGACCAAGTGCGGCGTTGGTTTTAAGTGCACGGCTTCGCAGATCGTATCGACGTTGAACGATCGTTGTCTTGGTATTCTGAACGGAGACCGGCGCATTGTTTTCACCGTGATGCTGATCGAGTGTTTTACAAGACTTGAAAGCGGAAGGTCGCGATCGTCTCGCCTGATGGCAAGGTGTCGCGGCAGCACTGGCGACTTGAAACTTTGTCTTCGGTGCTGGGTCATTGCTGCTTCCGGCGACGTGGGGTGACTTGAGATCTAGATCTCCGTCAGAGCGGTTTATCTTTGCCGCCATACGTCGGGAGATCGGAAGTCCCGATGGCGGGTACCTCTTTTGCGCGTCTGCCTTGCCGCGCAAATCGATGTCTCTCGCTTTTCGTTGAAGCACGCCTTTAGTCGCATGTTGAGCAATGCAAGGGATCAAGGATCGACCTGGTTGTTTGAGGGAAGTGGTGGAAGCTTTTGCCAGATACACCTGGGGCTCGGGTATGAGACGAGCGTCGAAAGGCGAGAGGCTGTCGATCGATGATATGCTTGGCAGCGATGAGAACGACGTCGCGAAACTCCTCTTCCCTCGGCCTTCCTGCACCGACTGCTGTCGTTCCGTTTGACAGGCCTCGAATGGTGATAGACTATCCACAGATGAACTGCTAGCTACGGCCACGATGTGGTACGGCGCATTGCTTTGACCGATGGAGGGTCCGTTCAAAGTAGGAATGCTACTCGTGATAGGTCGTCGATATTGCCTCGTACGTTCGGAAGCCTTGCCGTTTTGATCGTATTTGATTTGGTAACGATGCTTGTCCACTTCGAACACCATCCGTTCGTGTTCAAGGTCCGCGACCCGCTTCAGAAGGCAACCTTCTTTGGTTGCAAGATGGTCAGCCCGATGGGCCAAATCGGCTTCTCGGTCGGTCAATGCCTTCTCTCGTAGATCGAGATCCACAACGCGGGCAGCATTGTCGCTGCCTGCTTGCGCTAGTTGTGCTTGGAGCGATTTGACTTGCTGGATCAGCTCGGCCTGTTTGACTTGCGCTTGCTGTCGATTCTGGTCGAAGCTCTTTTGCAGAGAGTCGTGCGAGCGTTGCCTGAAGATCGAATCAAGGTTAGCAGACAATTCTTTGCGTGGTAGGATGGGAAATCGAGATGCTCACAAGCATTCGAGCGCACTCTGGTTTGATCCCCACCGAACCCCGGGATTGGCGGACAGCTGTGCGATGTTGGGCCTGATGGACGGCTAGAGGAGATCGGAACAATATAAAATCAGTCACTGCCGCAAGAAACCAATACACTGAGGGGAGACATACCTCGACCGAGAGAAGAGACATGATGAGTTGTTGGAGCTGCTTTGAATAGTGCGACGTTATCTCCATATCGAGACCGGCCAGGACTTTCTCTTGAATGGAATGCCGATCGTTGAGTCCTTCGGCAGGTCGACTGCACAAGGATAGAGTCAGAACATGTCACTAATTGCGAAAAGCATGAGTAGACGCTTTACTCACCTCAGTGTTGCCATTTCTAGCAAGATCGCGCCAATTGCGTAGCAGTCGGCAGGCTTGCCGCAGAGGCGGCCACCAAGCGCCTCGGGAGCCATGTATCGAGGGGTCTGTAGGCATCCACAAGAAAAGGTCGGGGTCAGATATCAGTCCACTCGAGGAAATACTTCGTGCCTCCGAGCATCATCACTCACCCCGGCAAACTGTGTGGTCTCCTCGTCCTCAGCGACCTCGATGGCGAGGTCAAAGTCGCCGACTTGAACATGGAGATTCCCGTCGGCGAGGAAGACTGGGAGGAATCCTGTTGTCAGTGACTTGTACTTAATCCAGATCAGCCAAAGCTTCACTCACTATTGGCCGGCTTCAAGTCTCGGTGAAGGATGTCCATGTGATGGCCTCCGCTGGCACGATCGTGACAGTATAGTATGGCGTCAATGATTTGCGACGCGACCTTCCAAATATCGGCTTCCGGGATGTGGTCTCGAGTCGACCGTCTTGCCTGGATATATTTGTCTAGATCCCCGCCTCCGCAGATCTGGTGAGCAAGGCACAGCTGTTAGCGTTCACAGTCCAGGACGAAGGGCAAATGCGAAGACGGTACGCACCTCCATGAAGACGAGCAAGTGCTCTCCGTCTTGGTCCATCTCGAATGAGTCAACTCGTACGATGAAGGGATGCTTGAGAGCGAGGTGCAGTTCACTAAAAGAAGCAGAACGCACGCCAACCGTTTCCATCAGCGACGGAGAATGTGGCGTCGTGCGTCAAAGTAGACTCACACTTGTTCAATGACCTTCTGCTTTCCTGCTTCGCACAACTTGGAGACATCGATTCTTTTCAGAGCGAGAACCTGCGGAGGCAGCGTACGCGGAAAGCTATTCAGCTGAGAACGGCGCGACCTGGGACTCCAAAACTCACCTTCCCATCATTCTCCCTTCGAACCTTGTACACTCGTGCCTGTCCACCTTGTCCGAGGTATCCAATAAGAGTGAAGGCCGTCGGCGGTTTAGTTTCGGCTTTGGAGGGCCACATGATGCTGCAAATCGAGTTTGATGGTGGTTCTCGACAGTGTCGTAGGTGTGTGCTGTATAGCGGGAGTGTGCGGATGCCGAGGTGCAGTGTAGATGGTAGCGTGTGCTGTGGCAGCAATGTGGTACGTGATAAAACGATGGGGTAAACCTATAACGGCGAATTGCACAAATCTGCATGTGGGGTGAGGGCGAGTTGGGAGATGGCTTGCGCGCTGATTCTCGCTCAACCAAGTGGCCATAGCGGACACTTTCTTTCCTATAATTCAGCTTTAGCAAGAAAAGGTGCTGAATAATAAATGGAAATACTCGCTTCACAGAGTCCGGACATATTGCGACCGCTAAATCATCCCGCGATCCTGATCCTGACGTAATCATAGCGTGCAAGGCGACCGAGTATCTGCATGGTGTCGATCCGCAAGCATGCAAACTCGTCGGCAAGGAGGCTCACATTCGATTCATATAGTGGTAGGTCGCACATGAGAAGTCAAATAGCAATGCTGGAGTCGCGCCAATCAAGTCCTGCGCTGCTGTGCCATAACAAAGAGATGGATTAGGCATCCTGTGCTTCGAGACTTCCGACAATGGAATCGCACACAATGATTGCGATCGCCGGCTGGGACACAGCGGTTGAGGTGAGTAAGGCAGAAGCCGGTGTTTGGGCCCGGCATTCAGACGTGAAGCCTGACTTGGCAGAGATGGTACCGTGGACTTGGGTAAGGTAGAGCTAGGTCAGGAGGGAGTTGCAGAGGATCCTGAAGAAGAAGTATGGAAGCGCTGAGCCAAGATGGCGGATGGCCAGCAGCGCGATCATGGGGCGGAAAGAAAACTCTAGGCGGGTGTATGGCCAAACTCTCTGATCTTCGCTTCCAAACTGTACTCTCACCCCTTCCAAGCGCCTTACAAGCACAAGGCGACGCACGCGATTGGTCAGGTAATGCGCCTTTCACACTTCAGAGGAGGGAGGGCGAAGACTGCTTACCCTCGCAAGTCATGCTACGGCCAATCGAGTGTCGGGAGACGAGACGGTCGAGACCTTTGGTCCAGTAAGCCATTCTGAGGGATGCTATACTCCTGCCCATTCCCTATAAAGCAAGTCGAGGTGTACAGAGCGAGCGATACCCGAATACGACGAACTTTCAAGTTAAGTATAGATGTCGGAGACGCAGGAGAGGGAGGGCAAAGTCGCGACTTAGAAATTGGTCCTGATATACCTCAGTAATCAGATGTATCCCTGACTATGTACGCGCGTTGCGGTTGGTCGACTGGCGTGTCTGCTTGGTCACTGAAACTTCTAACAAGGCTACAGATGGGATCATCTATTGGTATCGTTTCAATGAATTCGCTACGGCTACCTGCCTCGCGAAGCTCGAGAAGAATCGTACTTGTTTGGGTGTTTGAAAGCGTAAGCGTGCGGGCCAGTCACACGATACCTCTGCTCTCTTTGGCGGTCCTTGACAATACTGCCGCGGCTTTCCATTCATCACAAGACATTCTTGCACGGAATGGTCATCTGATGCTAGATGACACATATCATATTGCTATCTGCCGATACATCATACCGCAACATCTCTGATCCATCTCTCGAACATCGCTAAACATCGAGTGCGCCGGACTGCAACTTGTAGCAATGTCTCCCACTAGGCGTTGCTGAGGAATCCGAGAACCATCCGCAAGCCCGGTATCTAGGCAGCACCTTGAGATATTGCTTCCAAACGTCTCAGCACCGCCCATGGGCTGTTCTCGCCGTACTCGATTACCGTAGAATCCACGCGCTCCACCGTGATGTTGGGAAACATACGGGCGAGATCTCGAAGCGACATGGAGGACGGCTTTGCTTGAGGCTGGGCGCAAGGGTGGAGATGTTCCGTTCCGCCTAGGGAGTCATGGTCAGAATCTTGTAAGAAGAGAGCATCGGGGGAATACTCACCTTCGAGGTTGTTGTCTCTCAGCCGTTGCAACATACGCTTCCTGGAGCTTTTGCTGGGAAATACCAGACCGGCTTTCTTCTTGCATTCTCTCTTTCGTCGCTCTACTTCTGCTCTCTCTCCAACGTGCAGCTTGTCCATCATGCCCATAAGTAGATCCATCCCTTGCTTCTTTCGCTTTCCCCCTTTCTTCTGCTTCCTTTTCCCCTTCTTCGACTTTTTCTTGGCAAAGACTGCTCGTCCCGTCCTCTTCGCCATCACTACTCTGCGTTCCGATTTCGGGAAAGGTTTGGGGAGTCTTCGAGATCCAAACAAGGCTCTTCGATCCGTTGTCGCTGGATCCGCGGGGCGGAAGTAGAGCTTGATGCCGTTGTGCATGAATTTTGGTACGTCCTTCTTGTTGCCTTTCTTTGCGACCGTCTGTTTCGCTGCTTGGTTGTTCTGATTCTTTGGAAGAGTTGCCGCGCTGTTGCCATCTTCACCGAGTTTTATCTGCTCCTCGTCGTCCGAGGGGATATGGGAATCATCGAAGAGGTCCATCGGAAAATCGCTCGTTTCCTGCTTGTCCTTCATGTGGTCCTCGCACTTGTTTCGAGAGGAGTCCGGATGAATGATACCGGCCGTTGTTGCTCGAGTACTCGGTGTAGAGAAGCCAGTTGCTAGAGGCAGCAAAGTTGTTGATCCCAACGACGGCGTGACTATGTACCGGTTGCAGAAGGACCGCGTTCAGATGTTGCGCCGGGGTTCGAGGAAGGTGTTTGATTCGGGGACTATGTTCGACAGATACTAGGAATGAGTTCAAAACGCACGGACGGGTCAGACAGGCATTTCGGCAAGTAGACATGCGAGAGAATGCTTACGCGTCTTGAAGTCTTGAAGGTGCACTTGGCTGTGGACGTAATTCGTAGTGAGAATGAAAACCGGCTTACAGGACTGGCCGGTTGCAGGCGTCGACGACGGCCGGACCCCTAAAGATCACCGTGTTGCATCACGACAGAAGTGATAGACAACTCAACAGGACAACCAAGTGGAACGATACGCGCCGACGACGAGATCGACAATCACGTGCGTTTTTCGACCTCTGTCGGAAATACGCTCATGCAGGATTCGGAAACAAGAGCGGTCATCCTTCACATGGAGCTTTTTAGATCCATATTCATTCACCCTGAAACGATACAGAGAGCTCGCCGTCTCGGCGGTCAAGACGTATTGTGCGCCTTTGTCGCGGAGGGTAACCGAGAGTCGAGACAACGAGCTACTTAGCCAGAGAGAGCTGCAAGGCGCTTCGAAGGGCATTGTGCGTTCATACTGGATGGCATAGTATCAAGACCCGCATTTGGAACTACATGTGACTACATGACACGCCTCTTCCCCTGCTCGTACGTCCCTGATGTGCACCTTTCTAGTCCTCACCGAATCGTCGGACCCCTCAGCCGGCCTCCCATTTTCTGCCGTCTATGGACATCCCTCGGGGGCCAGATAGGGTAGGCAGCGATGGTCGTATATTGCGTGCTTCCACGATCACCGAGTCCTGCCCGACGACCGATGCAGAATCCGGCGAGAAGACTTCCCTGTCCGAGACCACGGTGCCGTCACCAAGCTTGAGTGCAAACGTAACGTCGCCTGGATCTGCGGTCCCGCTGACCGTTATCCGCCTCGCTAGTCGATTGGACACCAAAGAGCTGATTACGCTTGCTGGGTGCATGTGGCGGAGTTGTTTTGGCGGATGATAGTCCGGTGGCGAGAAACTGACAGAAGTTGGTTCGATGGGGAGGAGGTTGGCATACGATAATGTCGAGACGACAGAGTGGTTGTTAAGCTATGTCAGTAGACGTTGCATTCTGGTGAACGACATGCGTACTCGAAGTCCACGCGACTTGCGTTCATCCGACATCCATCCTTAAATATCTACGAGAAGAGACTGTGCTTGTCTCCTCCGGATTGGAGAATCTGGGTCGTCGAGTTCAGATCCTGCCGATGCAGTATGCGGTCTTGGATCTTGCTGGTTTGGTCGGCAGCGAGACCTTCGGTGAGCTACTGCGGCAGTGTCAGCGCGAGGGTATCGACCACGTGGAAAGAACTCAGACAGACTTACCGGCTTATGATGCGCAGCTTGGGATCCCGCTATTGGTCACGCAAGACACGAGGTGCCTAGAGAATCATGCTCCCGCAGACCTAACTCCATAGCCAGCCAAGAGACTTGGAACCTGCAAGACCAGACGGCAAGACGGTCAGCAGCAATCTCCCACTGTCATTGCCCGTTACGACTCACCGTCTCCGATTGACCGCTGGATCGAGCTCTTTTCGTAGTAAAGATAGCTTTCTCGTCGATCCAGTTGCGATCCACGTCACCCCGTCCAGACGTCCGTCAACGAGACGGCGGAATATCACAGGAACGACGGCTCGGCGTTCCGTGAGACCGTGACAAGTCCATGAGTATGCGTTCGAATGCCGTGTGAGGGGGTTCATGTTGCCTGTTTCAGCGATATGTCAGCGATGCAGTCGGACGCAGTGGCTAGGGAAAGAGGGAAGACTCACATACACCACAAAGCTCTCTCGTTTCGTCCGAACTTGCGCATTTCGCCTCGCATTTTCGGCTTCGCAGGGATCCCGAGCGGAGAAGCTTTTCGAACAGAGCGATCCTTCACTAAGTTGATGTTGACAGATGTTATCGAAGTCGTACGCTATGTCGATAAGCCTATTGCTGATAGGAGAGGAGCAGGAATGCACAACAGGAGGAACATGTGCACGTCGGAAAGGCTTGATTACCTCAGCAACCGGCTCCAAATTGGTCCCGAAGCCCAAGTCAATCTCCAGCATTGCAGGTCGAAATCGGAGCTGTGTCGAGTGACCATGTATCCGTTCGTCCTGGTCTTGTTGCTTTGCTCTGCTCTGATCATTACCTCCGCGCTGAGGCCGAACTACCACGGGACGACAATCCATTGATTCCCGCCAGCTATGCCCAGCCATTGCCCAAACTCCTCCGCGGCCACCTAACGGGATACGTCATCCATTATCCATACAGCACTCGGACCGTCTCCATGTCCGTCAGCCTTCGAACACGACAGTATACCCTGCAGTCTCAAGTTTCGACTTTCAGTGGAAGGCAGCATGAAAGGCGAAACCAAGGTGAGTATCCCGGTTGCCGAGGGGCCATGGCGGTAAACTCACGTTCAACGCCGGTTTCAGGTTGAACCGATCGATTCCACTTCCCGCCTAGTCGATGCTGTTCTACGGTGACGTCTACATTGGTCAGCGTCCTCGCAGAGGTCGGAAGTTGTCCTCCGGGTTGTCGTTCGCCGGATGATGGAGCGGTAAGTGACCGCTTGCCTGCGTTTCCTGTTTCCCTCGCTGACCTCGCTTCGTAGTCTTTCAGCCACGACGCCAGCCCGACCGGCCAACAAGCAGGGCCTCGAGAGAAACCATCGACCGCGTAGAAGGTAGCGTGTTAGATATGGGTGTGATATGAGTGGTTGGCGCGGCCTGCGTGTTGGGCCCCCCGGCTCCTGAAACATTACCGTTCGTCGTCCTTGGCTTGACTCCGCACCAAGCTGATTGTCTCCCCAGACTCCGATCTCGCCTTGAAACTTGCCGTGAGGCTATATCCGTCTCTTCTTAATCGTCGGCGACGACATATCGCCCTCTCCGACGACCCGCCGCCGTCCCACCATCCATCCCGCGCGGCTCCTCTTGCCGCATCGCGTCGACCTCATTTAGCGTGGAATCTATCTCGGGGCAGAAGACGATTGCCCGATCGAACTCGTCCCTCCGCTCGTCGAAACATCGGAAGCCGTTAGCAGACTTGGTCCAGCGCACCGGATCACGACGGGCGGCCGCGGCGGGGTGGAACCCACTGCGGAGCGACGGAAAATAATGGTGGAACAGCGAAGCCCTTGCCGGACCACTCAGCGGAACACGGATTACGCCTCGGTGGACGGATCTTCTTGGCTGGACGTGACACAGCGCGCAAGCAAAACGGTCGGAACGCTCGCCGGGAGTGGATTCCCGGTCGCGGCGGATCCGACGACAATGGATGCGGTGTCTGCCATCGCAGCGGACCTTGCCGGGGTCGTCGGCGCGGATGGTGCGGATGCGTCTCTGGATCTGGATGTCCGGTTCCGCAATGGGATTGGATTCTGTCGGATCATGTGTCCGAAACAGGAACTATGCCGCTCGCTCACAGCGGTTAGCGGCTTGTTCATCATCATGCGAGACGCTAGCGGAGCCTTTGCGTCCGCCAATCATGGTGGAATACGGAGGTGCTCCTCCAGGGCAGATACAGGCCTTCGCACCACAGTGGATCATCTGCGCTTTCAGTTTCTTACTGCAGATTGTGCAGGCATCCATAGCTTGTTCAGCTTCCCCGATCGTATGGTCAACTCGGACCCTTTTCCTGGAAACCATTGTCGGCGGCAACATCGGTATACGGATGGAGCGATCTGGATAGAGCGATCTCCTTGTGCACAAGTGAGTTACTCGGATAGCCGGGGTATCTTGTTGTCCATGCTGATTGGTGTCGTCATTCCTACAGCGAACCCGTCATTCGAATGACGTGCCACTCCCAATCCTGTCGCCGCAAACTCCGGGGACTTCTGCCAAATCCCTCGTACCGCCCAGCTCGACATCCCGTCCTATCGCCGCGAAACCAATATACGCGGGATCTCCCTCTCCGAACCATCCGCCGATACCTCGGAGCATATATGCCTCGCCGTCTATGTGGGGATTCGAAGACAGTGTTATACAAGGTCATCGATCCGGACCACGACGGGTCATCTCCGTGCGTCCGAAGCGTCTGGAGCGAACCCGGATTCTAGGGGTTTCAATTTTTTCGGACTCTCATCGGGTGCTCTTGAATACGGTCCCACTTACCGAAGTCCGCAGTCCGCCCGCACGTCATCCGTTGATTCGAGAGCCTTGGATGTTGGCGAGGACAGGCCATGGCGATCATTGTCCACAGGAGATACGGAACCTCTAAAGCAGCGACGCACGCCGAACGAACGTATCCGGGCGGACCCCACTCTCGGTGTGCTCCAGCAGAACAGCAAGGACGCATGCCTTGTTTGTGCCGGACAAGACTTCCCGGTGCTCTTGGTCTGTTCCATCGCTTTACAGCTCCACAGTATTCGCCGTTCAGAGCTGCGGCTCCCAGGCGTACTCCCAACTTCCGCGCCAGATGGGAGTCATCCACAGATCCCGTCTCGGCACGAGATGCAGTGTTGAATTACACGTTGGCGTCGTCGTTGCACTCGACATGGAACAACTTCCGGGAACCCGTACCATACCTGCCGAAGTGAATGCAGCATGATCCATTCTCGCCTTGATGGTCATCGCCGAGCTCGTGTCCAGCATCCTTTCCACTCGTCGGGCGAGGAGCGGCGTTCCGTGGGCAGGATATAGGCTTCGAACGCAGCATGGGTGTCATCTTTGCTAGCGCCGGCTGTGTAGAGGGAAATCCGTCTCACCCCGCCGTGATCAAGTAGCCCTGCATGGCATCCATCAAAGTTTCCGAACTGTGTATGGCACACCATTTGGCAATCCAGTCTGCTTTCGGAGGCGCCATCGCCGACGGGGATCCCGGTCAGGCAGTCCAGCTCTTGCCCGTCCGCAAGGGCAATGGATGCGCACGTCAACATATCTCGAACAACACGCCGGACCAACGAGTTGTCCGCAACGGTGGAAGTGGGGTGGAGGAAGCCTCTCATCATGTTGGTGTGAGCCGTCGAAGCGTGCGGAGGCAACACTATGCATACTCATCTTGGCTCAGGGGGACGTCGAGCGCTTGCGTGAATGGTTACGGTGCGAGTTTGGCGAGTATCAGAGGATGAGGGTTGCAAAGGTAGGTCCCTTTTCGCTCCTGTCATTTGTTCCCTACTGACAGTGACCCCACGATCTAGATGTTGTACAACCTGGTCTTTACGGCCCCGGAACCCGCCCAACGGACAGTATCTGCATTTCCTCTCAACTTCCTCCTTGCGGGGAAAAGTTCGCCTCAACGCTCGACATCGTCGGTTCCGGTTCCGACATCGCTCTCACAAGCATTCGCGTCTCAGCCCAATTATTGCTTCCTTGGCCAACTTGTTTCGGCCCGAGGCCCTGTCATTGATCGCTGTACCACCAAACCGTCGTCTATGCGCATATTCTGCCAATCCGACATATCCCGACCTGTGTTTCCCAACAGCGGGATTTAAAGGACACATTCCGCTCGAGAACAGCGGTGGCTTCGTGAATACCCGTCGATGTAGTCAGAAGCGTGCACGGGACGATAGATGAGGTTGATGCGGACAGCCAGGTGCGCGTCCTCGACCACGGATTCTCGAATCCGCCGCAGACACCTCGAACGGAACGGCAAGCTCGTATACGACGCCAATCTCAGCCCATGAGGAACTGTCGCACCAACTACGACTCCGCCTTGTTTCGTGGCCGAGATCCGGCTCTCACGACCCGCTGTTCTCGAGGCGAACAAGACCGTCCGGGAGATCTGGTGGACGATCCGCAGGACGACCAGGGTCCCGTCGAATAACGTGCCATACGTTGCAGCTGGAAAGGCTATGTCGGCTGTCGCTGTGGTCGATCCATGATCACCGAGGTCCTCGCGACGCGGACGAATGGCATGACGACATTCGCGGTGCATCCTCGGAGATTGACCTCTCCAACGCGATGACGGTCTTGCTCACCGTCGGTGCGGGGATGCCGCAATGTCGACTCAGGGGAGGACGCCTGGCGAAGCCATTGGAGGTCCTGGTGTAACGTCCAAGTCAAAGATAGGTCTAGGATATTCAGCGATTCACCGCATTGCACGCGCGAGGTGACTTGGGATGTCCGCGCTTCCGCGCGGTCATCTTCGAGTCGGCGGAGATATCATCGGTCGTACACGTGGCACCCTCTATGCATATTGCTATGTTTCGCTAATGGATTTGGTTACCATACTTTGCGACCCAACAGCGCAGCGTTTCGTGATGGCGCCGACAGCGAAGAACTTATGCACGTTTCACGACATGTTCAGGCGTACCGCAAGCTCTTACTTCAGACGACGGCGTCGATGGCCGCGCCCTTTTCCATACGTCGATAGACAGGCATCGCAAGCGGGTCACTGGACAAATGTCGGAGCGGCGAGGCTAGGTTGGAACGGGAGGACTTGACGCCGGAAGGGTTTCGCTACCATACGGGGGAATGTCTGCCATCGTAGGATAGTACACAGCTGTATCAATAGCATTTCCGGACGACATTGGTCCAAGTCCACGAGCGGCCGTTGTAGGGACAAGATCCGCCACAGGATCCAAAAATCTCAGCCGAAGACATCCCTGCCGACAGGACCATCCCGCTTTGTCTGTAATGCCAGACTGACTCCTATCACGGATATGACGTCAACGGCGTTCGCATATCCTTCTGTGACAGGGGGAGGGTAAACTTGATGCGAATGAGCGATTGGCGCGTCGACACTAAGGTCAAGAGGAGATCCCAATATCACGCTATCCATCGACAAGGGATACGTTATCGCTGCTCTACTCATCCGGCTGCATCAGTCGCGCCCTACATACTCGCGACACCTCGCTCAATCTCAGAACTTCGCCCACATCTGCGACTCTTCACGATGGCCAAACGAAACGAGACCAAAAAGGAGAAGAAGGAGAAGCAGCCGACGTGCCCTCCCTCCTCCGCGATGCGTCGAAAGCAGGAGGAAGAGAAGCCGAGAAGGAGCAACTGGAACAGGAAAAAGACCGACAAGGGGAGGAAGAAGGGTCTCTCCCCCATCTCCGTTGACCGATTGTGGTACCGGACATGCTGGAAAGTTGAATGCGGCGGATGGCGCGGATGATGGGGAGGTTGATGTGTTGGCAGAGGACAGTGTTGGAGAGAAGGTGTCGGGAAGGGGAGAAATAAACGTTACCAAGGATGGAGACGTCAAGATGCAGGATGTGAAGCGCGATGACAGTGAGTTCACTTTCGCTGTGCCGCACGACTGCCAAACTGATCACCGCATCGCCAGACTAAACCCTCCACTGTGCCGAGCACAACATCCTCGGCAACCTCATCGCCCGCTTCGAAGATAGCGTCAACAAGGAGGATCTGTTCCTCCAGCTTCTGGCCAGGTCTCCGCACTCGATGCAAATCGTTCCGGCTGCTTTGCCCAAGGAACGGCAACCAAATGCCAGCTCGCCACGAATTGGGAGTCGCCTTAGGAAACTGGTGTTGACGAAACGTCAACGACCTTCTGACAGGAGTCAGCGGACGGAGGATGAGAGTCACCGAGGCAGAGTTGCGCGGTGATGTGCCCACGCGCGGGCAAGTTGATCAGTGAGCACTAGTTCCACGCTGATCTGTGCTTCCAAGCTGACGAGATCGGCAGAATCGTCTCTCAGATCGATCCGGCAAAATGGCGGGAGACCATGGACCATTGTACGGAGAGGAGGGCGCGGAGCGGTGCGGCGGGTAGTGGGACAAATCCTCACTGCGGCACTTGGTAGACCGACGCCTTTGCTGTTCATGACCGAGCTTGTAAGTCCCCTTTCGCCGCGTTTCTGCTCTCCAGTCTCCTCTGTTGTGTTCTGAATCTTCGGCATGCTGATCTTTCTTGCTTCACATAGATAGTACCACACTGCCACACTGTTCCTTGCGAACAGCACGTGCCCTCCAAGCCGGCACTGAACGTGCATTCGGTCTGGCTCGAAGATTAGTCCACGGGACCCTCGCACCGTCTTCTCCGCTCGCCATCGACTGCCGACGCCCGTCAAACCAAGCATCCCAATAACAGCGACACTTCATGCGAGGCGGAGGACGGTCACGCAAGAGCGGCTTGAAGAGCCGATGTGGACGTGATATCGACGTTGATGAGGTGTCGAAATGGGGAGTTGGCGTAAACATGCTTCAGAGTGGACTGGGTGGTCTTCTGATACAGAGAGAAGCTGACTGGTGGTCCTTTGAGAAGTGACCCAGCCATAGTCATGCAGTTCGAGGTGCTTATCCGTTCGACAGCTCGGCAGGCAAGAACGTTGAGGGCGGAGGAACGACAGCGTCTCGGGAGAAGTCTGCCCAATTGGCACGGGGTACCGGTGTAGGTTGCCAATCAACGGACCAAGATTGAGGTTCATGAAGTTCCACGTTGATGGCTGTACGATGCGATATTATATACATGCAGGGCCCACGCGTACTGGACCAAGGTACCGTCTTCATGTATGATCATTGCGTGCCAAGTTTAAAAAGAGAACGAAGCTGCTTACTGACGAGACATGCCCCTCTTCTCAAGCGACATGGGAGTGCTCAATCCCTTCTCATTGACGGCGCAATATGCTTTGTCAGTCGCACTGCATCTCCTGGCTTGTTACCTGGCACAGCGAGGTCACTTTGGCCTACTGCGCAATGGATAAAGCCTTCTTGAATACCTGGAGCCGTAACTGGTCGCTGAGGCGTTTGTTCGCCCTTTGTCAGCACCAGGAAAAAGACCGGTCAAACCCTCGTAAAGACACAGGCCTCCCGGCACACTGGTTCCCTGCACAGCCGGCACTTGGGTTCAGATACGAGTTCGGGATGGACTTTTTCCCAAACTCAGAATGGAAAGTACGGGGCGTGTAGGGTGCAATTCATTGTGCACTTTCTGGAGGGAGTGACAGCTGGGCAAGCGCTCTGCAGAACATCATACACCTGTGACGAATGTTGTGCGCCTGTCGCACATCGGAGACCTTGCTGAGGTATAGCGCGATACCTATGATTTTTAACGCTCCTGAGTCCTGTCACCTGGTCGTTTCGAATGACGGCCGCTCTGCTCCACCAGGATCGCAGCGCGCCGGTAACCTGCATCACGAGTTCACGACACTGGCCTCTTTAAACGTACCTGTGTGTCGCGTAGAAGAGTTTTCATCGTCTCCAGCAACGGCCTGTGATAGATCAGCTGATGGATTCTTGGTTGACGTCTCTGCAGCGTGAGTCATCGCATTTTTAACCTTTTCGCTCCGTATTACGCCTTTAGCGCTAATTTCAGGCGCGATTTCGGTCAGCGAGTCTGAGACACCAAGGACCTGACAAACGTCTTGACAGATGCTATGACGTCCTTTGCTATGCGAATTAACTCTCCTCTCACAAGCAAACATACTCGTCGACAGGCACTCGTATGGGTATATATACCGAGCAATAGGGAGTCTTTCTCGAGCTTCGTCGACTCTCTCAAGATCGAACCTCACCTCAAGTTCGAACATTACTTCTCTCGCACACCAATAAGCAACACCAACATACCTTACCCCATTCCTCCATACCAGAACATACATCAATCACTCAACAACGTCAGCAATTCATCATGATGTCAACTACAACCGCAGGATCGGAAGTAGATGAGGTCAGTATGCTGGAAGGATATCAAACTCTCCGACTCCTCGGACAGGGAGGTTTCGGCACTGTTCACGAAATATTGTGTGAAGATGGACAGGTGAGTTGCATACCATGCTCGTCCGCTTCTCAGCTGACCTTCTTTCTCCTCAAGACCTACGCGCTGAAGACCGTGCAGCATGGTACAACGTCAAAGCGAAGGACTATGGCAAAGCTCGAAGGGTGAGCCGACAATTGCACACGTTCTTCGTATCTAGCTTACCCTGTTTGGGAAACAGAATGTATTCGCAGATTCTGTCGCTCGAGAACCTGGTGCACGTTCACGAGGTCGATATCGACCGAACGCAAGGAGTAACGCGCATCTTGATGGAGGTGAGCTCAGTGAATTCGCTAGATCTCTACAGCAGTGTCCTAACTTGCCTTTCTCTGTTTAGAAATGCGAAGGAGGCGATCTCCGATCTCTCCTGTGGATGCACGCACTCAATGATTCCAAGCTTCCCCTCGACAAGGCATGGAGTTATTTCATCCAAGTCGCCAAGGCGCTGCTCTACCTCCATTCACCCGAACGACCCACCGACGGACTCAAGGGCTCGATGGGACACGGAGACATCAAGCCTGAGAACAGTAAGTCTCAATGCAAATTTCAATGCTTCAGCGCTTTGCACTTACAGTCATGTCCCTGGCAGTGTTGCTGGACAAGGCGCAAGACGTCTTGAAGATCGGAGATTTAGGAATGATGATGAAGTACGGCAAAGACACCAAGAACACCGAACGGGCAGGAGTGAGTGAGATGATTTATTCGGTCTAGTCCTTCACTAACATACGCACAAACAGACTGCACCGTACATGGCTCCAGAGGTTTGGAAGCAGGGTCCATCCGACTATCGCGCCGACTGTTACAGCTTCGGCCTGGTCGCCTTCGAACTGCTCAACGGATATCATCCCTTCGACGGAGAATCAGAATCGGAGCTCTTCGAACGACATCAGAAGGGTCTGTCTCACGATGAGCCGGATGAAGAACGAGATGCAGATCTTGCTTCTCTCATCGACGCTTTGTTGAATCCCAACGTGAGTCCACCTTTTTCATCAGTTGTATCGGTCTAACGCTTTACTTTCAGCCCGATGAGCGTATGACCATGCAGGAATTGTTCGAGCACAATGCCTTTCAGGAGCGTGTGAGAGCGCACGAGGTCGCAACGTGAGTCACACGGTAGACGCGTCGATGGAACGATGACTGACTGACCTCTGAACCTTCTAGTCGTGATCGCGAAATGGCCAAGCTCCGAATGGAGGTGGCACACCTGAAGGCCAAGCACCAGCGTCAACGCCAGCAAATCGCAGCTCAAGGCTGTATCATCGGTAGTCTCAAGAAGAGACTCAGAAGCAGGCTCGTGGAGATCTCATCCACCGACCAGACCAGTCAAGACACGCTCAATGTTTCCCGCCCAGCTATATCGCAATCACATCTACGTGACGACGAAATGCTTGTTCTGCCTCTTGTCGATGCGACTTCGGAGAAGAACCCGGCCACTGCATCATCGTGTGAAAGTGCAGATGCAACATGCGACGATACTTGGTCGTCAATCAGTTCGCTAGATTTCAAATACACCATTGATATCAGCGCGTGTTCTTCTTTCCGGTCCTCGTTCTTCAGTCGCAATGACAAGTTCTCGTATCGCGGCATTAGATTGTGCTGAGTACATCGCTGGTTCAGCTGTCTTATCTCGACATCGTACTTGTAATGATGTATCAATGAATTTCGACTAGTTGTATTTGCAGAAAATCTTACTCCTGTTGACATGCGATTATCGCAGAATCAAAGTAATAGCACGACCAAGACTGAGAAGAAGACATCTTATCGTAGTCTCTGTATGAGCGCAGTTCGAATGTGGCGGAAGGCGATAGGCAGTTGAGACTTTGACAGCCAATCTTGCGAACCTAAGCTTCTTTTCGGTTCATTGACAATATGTCCCGGGTCTGCTTCATTTGTGTTATGAGTCGACGTATCAAAAAGCTCTCGCCGAAGAGCTGATATCAGATTGCTGACACTCTACATCGTCACATCCCATGACTACATTTCCGCAGCGAGCTACATCGCCCGTCCTTCTTGGCTGCAAGGTGATACATGTCCTCCGCGCACGGCAACGACGATAGCTCGCATCGATAAGACGCCCTGGTGTTCATTCAGCGCCTTGGTTGATCGCTTGCAGCCGCTGCAAGACTTCCCAAGGGTTATTCCCACCGTATTCTGCAACCGTACTCTTCACGCGCTCGAACGCGACGTTGGGAAACCTAAGTCCCAGTGCTTGAAGGGACGTGGTGGAAGGCTTTGGTTGAGTCCCGGAAGCGTGGTTTCTGGGATGTTCCGAGGGACCTAGAGAATCGTGTGAGTGTCATATCAGCATGGCGTACTTGGAATCACTCACCCTCCATCGCTTTGTCGTTCAACCTTTTCAACATGCGCTTCTTGGAGCCCTTGCTGAAGAATACTAGGCCGCTCTTCTTCTGGCATGCTTTCTTTCGTCGTCCTACCTCTGCTCTCCCTCAGACATGCAGCTTCCCCAGCATGCTCATAAGCACATCCATCCCCTCCTTCTTTCGCTTTCCCCCTTTCGTCTGCTGCTGTTTTCCCTGCTTCGGCTTTTTCGCTGCGACGACCGCTCGTGTCTGATTTCCCGATGCGACTCCATTCCCTTTCGGCCTGACCTGTGGCTTGGGAATTCTCCGATACCCGAACAATGCTTTACGATCCACCTTCCTCGGGTCGACTCGGCGGAAGTACTCGTTCGTTACCGCATTCGAGAGCTTCGGTGTGACCTCCTTCTTCCCTTGCTTTCCGGGCGTCTTGCTCGCGGAGAGCGCATCGATGACCCTCGCGAGGGACTTGGCGTCCGAGGTGCTCTGACGACTCATGAGAGGATCGGTGCCGTTGCCTTTCTCGTCGCAGCATATCTTCTGCTCGTTTTTCGGACAGCCGTGGTCATCGTTGGAGAGATCCAGAGGACCCTCGCCTCGGTGCTGATCGTCTGTCATGCTGGCCGTGCGAGTTGTTCGAGAGGTATCAAGGTGGAAGATGGGAGTCGTTCGATCTTGCAGTGATAGTCGGCGGCGAGACTGTGCATGGTAGGAGTCAGCTGACTTGCAGGTCCAACTAGGGCGGGATTGCGTACCGATTGGAGATGGCGCACGTTGCGGTGCTACGCAGGGCTCCGGGCGAGGTTTTCGATGCAGCCTTGATTTTCGAAGGACACGGCGGAGCCGGGCTGTGTCGCAAGAACGAGTGAAGGGGTCCTTTGCGCAGGTGACAGGCAAGAGATGGCTTACGCGTCTTCAACTCTTTGAGGATCACTCGGCCGTTGACGGAATTCGGCTGATGATGGAAGCCGGGTCGTGAGATGCGCTGCTCGAAACTGTCCGTGACGGTGACGGTGACGGTGACGGTGAGGTCCCTAAGATCGCCGGATCGTGTCCCAAGACTAAAGAAGAGTTGGAGGAGGAAACGAGACAAAGAAGTGGAACGATATGCGCCGACGATGGCTCAGCAATCACGTGCTATTTTCGACCTTCACCCTATCGGGTTGCAAGCGCGACTCGGGAAAATCTCGTTCTCGCGCGTCAGACCACACGAGAACGAGAGCACCTCCTTGACCCATAAAGCTGTAAACCTCGCGACTCACCAAACGACCATTGTGGTCCTACAGCCTTACACAGAGTTCTTCGTCTAGCCGGTCAGAGTTATTGGAACCGGCCGTTCCATCATAGAGACAATGTGACAAACTACTCAAGCCAGCGAGGTAAAAGGCACCCCTTAGAGCATCTATACACTCTGTTTATCATAGACTAGCTATCACGAATAGAAGTAGATACATGACATTCCTCTTCCGCCGTTCGTACGTTTCCGATCTGCACTTGTCCCCCATCTGCCGCAACGAGGGACCATCTGATAGCTCGCGGTCTCGCCGCGGACCCGTATCCCGCGCTTGAATATCTCTCGCCCCTCCGCAAAACTAGATATGCGTCGGCACAGTCATGACGCCGCGAGTGCGCGATCCCAATCACACGATCGTGTTACACAAGCTTCCGAAAAGACTTCCGCGTCCGTGGCCATAACCACCACCACAGAAGAGCTCGAGGCGGAAACATCGCAGTCGGAATCGCTAACGTATTGGAGCTGCACAGATACCGTTTGGGTGACGTATTGGTGGAGTCGATCCGGCGGCGAATGGTTTGTCGGGGAGAAGCCAACGACGGAGGACGTAGTGACGAGGATGTAGACCGAGATAGGTACGGCTGTGATCCTGAGCCTGGGTCCGCCATCTGTGGAACAAGGGTTAGACCATGAATCTTGGTGAACGATCATACGTACTTTGTTGCTTTATGACGTGTCGTCTATCCGTTATCCCATCCTTTATCGATCATGGCTCATGGGAAGACATTGTCCTTGTATTGTCCGAATCGTGGAGTTCGGACCGCCCATCGCGATCCGGCTTCAATTAGGAGTAGTAGTCGGCCATCGGAAGCGGTGAGTAGCACCGACGTTGGTGAGCTGTAACGCGGATGTTCGCATGAGGACTTGGACCACACGGAGTGGGAAGGGAAGAACACTTACCGATTGGGATGGCCTTATTCGACTGGAGATCCGTACCCTATCTTCAGCATCCCGTGCACTCGGAAGACTGATACTCTCACATAACAGCTTCCTTCGCCAGCCAACAGGCCGGGAAACTACAAGAAAAGACAAGAAGACAGTCAACGCCAGTCCCTGATACGATATACCTCATCACGGCTCACCATCTGCATCGGTCCGCTGATCCCAGTTTCTTCGAAAGCGACGTAGACTGATACATTCGAAAATACAGGAGCCGAGTGACGTCTCTCGTCCAGCGAGTTGTTGACGGGACGGCGTAACATCGCTGTTCCCAGGAGATCTTGCCCATCGTCCACTGATCGGTCGTTCCGGATGAAGGTTTTGGTGCTTTTGATCAGAACTATCATTATTGGTCAGCTAGGGGAGCGTGCTGGAACGACAGGTACTCGAGGGGAACTCACAGACACCACAAAGTCCACCGTCTGGATTCGTCCAATCTTGCTCATTCCGTTTCGCGGTTTCGGGTCCACAGGGTTCCCGGGCGGTGCAGCGTTTGGGTATCTTCGACCTCAGTGGTGTCGGACAGCGTCGCTCTATCTTTTCTCATTATCCTGGAGGACCGGTGGAAATCGCGGAGTGGAGGTAGTGGAAGAGGAAAGGTGAAGCACAATAGGTGATGCATGAGACGAGAATGCCAAGTTGAGTTGACATGAGAAGGGAGAATGCAGGTGAAGGTGAGTTCTTCACGTCGAGGTCGTTGACTCCTTGACGAGTGATGACATAAGCAAAGCGGAATCAAATCCTTAGGAGCCGGCCTTTTCTCGAAGTCAGAAGTCGAGTCGACTGCATTCTACATTCTTCTCTTCTCCTCTTCTCCTGCTGTCGTTTATCATTACCATGGCTGCCCCTTTCCCCTGAGGGTATAATTCAGACAACATACCGCCGACGACACCATCTTGAAGGACCAGCATGTGCCGTGAGAACTCTCCTTCAGCCGCAATACAGTCGTCAAACACATTTTTGGACGGCGTTCAAGCTTTCTCCCGGATCCCTCGACATCAGATGGCTACAGCGACGCCATCGACGTATCGACTCGTCGTCTAGTGATTGCATGCCGGATAGCTCAAGCAAGGTGAGTCTTACCAACTTGGAAGAGGTGTGCGAGAGCTCACGCTTCTGGTATTCCTTTCAGTCAAGGCAACCCTGTGCCACGTCTCCCAACGCGACATACGCTGTCAACATCATTCCTCTCGATCGAAAGAAGACATGCTGCCCAGGAGGAGAACTCAAGGACGCTCCTCATGGTATGCCCCCGTTTATCGCTTTTGTGTTTCATTCCCCTGATCCGCTACCCCTCCTATTCGGACGTCGTCTATATCAGATCGCGGCATGTATCAGGCCTTACTTGGGATAGCCATCGGGAACCCATACGGGGAACTCGTTCAAGATTGGGATGTGCAAGTCGTGTCCCGAACACAGCGGGCTTTCGATACAGCTAAACGGTGGGGGTGAGTCATTCGAATCGAGGTATGTTGTGCTACTGCTGATTCACCCTCGATCCAGCATTCCAGCTCGCTCGCGCCGCGTCAAACCATCTTTCCAGCGCCAATTCACCGGTACATCTATCTCTCAACACTGTCCTCTGCGTCAACTCGGGCCTTATCCACTCCGCCTCGCCCCCCGCCGCCACCCTTATCACGTCGGACCTCTACGAACCTTGGCTCTTTCGTTCCTCGATGCGATCCTTCGCCCCTCCTCACAAGCCTTCACGCCTTCTACATCTCGTGGAGGTGGAGCAGTCTTAACCTGGGGTCATCCGCCTTATGTGATTGGACCAAGAGCCCCGGTCCAGCATAGCGGGATTTGATGGCGGATCGGGACATCCCCTACGAAACGGCGCATCTATCGCGGAACCTGCGGATCAGGAGCTGAAGGTCACCTGCGCGGGCGAAACACAGCGTCGTCTTGACCATCAAATCTTCTCGCACAAAAGGTCATCAATCTGGACTCGAAGGACCTCTGCACACCTGTTTCCTAACTGCGCTCGTGGACTGCTGGACCTACTATCGCCCCTGTACAACTTTGAACGATCATATCCTCTGGTCGTCCGGATCGTCGGCTTGCTTCGAGACCTGGTTCCGGCGCACGGAGATCTTTGGCGGATCGAGGGGATGTTGTTTCGGTGCGGCGGCGCGGTATCGCCAACCGCGAGGACTCGATCTCACCACCGGATCGGTCGGGAATCCGCATCCTGCCATGGGCTCTCGGTACCAGGAGGCCCAGCAAACGCAACGATGGGTCGCCATTGCGGATGATTGCCAAAAGATCGGACGCGATGACGAGGCAGAGGACCCTGATACGCGGGGCGGCACAGGCAGCTTGTCTCAGTGCGTCGAGAATCACACTCTTCGCTGAGCCATTGGAGACGGAAGACGACGCTCGCGTCTCATACGGAAACTCTGCAATGGTCATTCGTCCTCTTCGCCGTACGCAGCTTCGATTATCAGACGAGAAATTCGATCTTTGGCTCGGAGTGGGCAAGACTGGTTGCCGTCCTGGATGCTGTCCGAGCGCGTCCGGCATCAAGGAGCCTTCGCCGATGGCTGTTTCTATCGTCAGACGCACCTTCGGAGGCCAAGTGCATGCGGATACCCCGGTAAGCGGATACACACCATTATGTACGGAAATCGTACGTCACTTGAACAACGGTACATCTTCTTTCACGAGCTGACTGGCCTTTTATATCAGGTCCTATTTTATCCAGATGCCAAACTTTGCAAGGATACCGGCATGATCTACACTGGACAAACGCTTTACTCTCACTCGTCGCCCTCCCCCATTCTACGCCATGCTTTCGGTGTTGTACTTCCCGACCTCCCACATCGCCATCCCAGAGAACATGCGCGTCGACTCGCCTCTTTCGAACCATATCTCGATATTTCGGTCTATGGTCCTCTACAACTGGCGATCCTGGCTCCTGTCGGCCATCGTTGCCGGGAGGAAATTGCGGTCGAGGATGATGTGGGTTAAGACCGGCACGGATGGCTCTACAAGGCTGCAAGCTTAGCAGATCAGAAGGAAGGATCGAAATTCTGGAGGCCCATAACGTGCGAGGGGGATTGTGAGAGAAGTGGGTCGCCTACCACTGCACAATAGCACACATCTTTACTGTATGCAGAGCGATCTTATACCGATGCTCATGTGATGCAGAATAGACAAGAGAGAAACAGTTGCCATATATGCGGCTCAATCAGGCTACGGCGCAAGGCAGTCAGTCCAGCCAAAGGAGCTCCTATCGCCGAGCGTGACCTCAATGGGATTGGCGCATCCCTGCGCGACAGGAGTAAGATCGCCTTTGATGTCTGATTCAGATTGCTGACACCTATCGTCAAGCTGGAACGATTCGAACACCAGGGTGACAACAGCTCATACGCATATCTACATACGTCCTTCTACCAGCGAGTATTCATCTCAACTTCGCCCGGAAACGACCACTCTTTCTGCCTCGGACCGTTCACCGCGCGAACGCGTAGCGATGCCCTTCGGTTCTCGAGCAGACGGTTCCGGATTAGCGCAGCCATATGACAACGGCGTCGACACACCTATGCTAGCTGCGATGCGGCCAAGAGCAAGATCGGCATCGCATTTTATAATGACGACCGGAGAACCGGAGAAGGCAACAACGAAAAGGTGCACGACCGCCACGGCGGTTCTTCGCCTTTGTCGACGTGGATTCATGGAGTGGTTGTTGGCCGATTGCCGGTTAGGGGCGAAGCCGTGGGATGCGATGGGTGAATGTTGTGACATAGTGATGTCAAAAAGGAGGCGTTATGATTCCTCGGGAGCAGCGCAACCCAAGATCGCGACGAAAGGTTGGCACTTCGCTTATAGACTGAAGGTGAGCTTAGCTAAGAAGCCCGGGTGGACTGGTATGAATGTTTAACCGCCACAGTGTATAGTCTTACGAGGATTCTCTGGACTCAGCCCGCCGCTTCCCCTTCGAACACATAGCTTTCCAAATCCATGCCAACGTCCGGAAACCGAACAACTCCCATGTTGGAAGCTTCAGTCTCTATCAATGTGTCACGCCGCACGATCCGACAATCAGAGACATGAAACCGTGATCTCTGGACCGCAGTGAGCGGTGAACAGTGGGGAAGAAGAATCAAGAAACCGCGTGCCTAGCGCTTCACCGCTATGCCTTTCGGTGGGTGTCGTTCGTGTAGAGTGTCTCGATGAACAGGTGGGCGGCAACAAACACAAGGTTGTCTCGTCTGGGTAAGTGCAGATTGTGGTGAAAAGTGTACCCTGACCGGATCGTCATGTCGCGATATGCGCACATGCCCTCTGCAGTCTTTCCATGTCACGCCCTCGGCGCACCGTTATGGATATGGGAAACGCAAACAACGTAACGAAGCTGTCAGATGGAAGACCCTCCCGCAGAATTCTGTCCGTGCGATCAGGAAAGCCCAAGCGGGATCGCCACGGATCTCGACTGGGCGAGGGATGCATCAGAAGGTAAGTACTTATGTTCTGAACCAGTCCCACGAGTGTGCTAACGGGGCGCTTTGCTAGATTTGCAGCTCGACTCGTCCGGTAGACGCATTCTTCCGGTCTCAAACACTGAAACGCATAGTCTGATGGACGAACGCTGCGAGACATTGAATGAGACGTGTGTGCAGGCCAGATAGCGGGTAGTGAGTCTCATTCCTGTTGACAATGGTTGCTGTTCGGTGCCTAAGGTCTTCAACCCATTCCGTTCACACCACTGGTCCGTCACATACTTCGGTCGCCCACCGACATTCTCCCACCCACTCCCCTGCATTTGGGGAGCGGCGAGAACATCATCATGCAACTTATGCTCAGAGCGCGGTGAGACATTCCGTGAAGGCAACATCGGAGGTAGTCAGGTGCAGAACACATGGCGTCGGGCTCGGAGGAATGGCATGCCGAGCTATAGCGAGGTGATTGACCCGTCGTCGATACCGCGACCGAGAAACTACCATTCTGAGCGGTTATACCGAAGTGCCCGACTGCTCGTATGTACAGAATCTCCTCTGGCACATCCATGGGTATCGCATGAGATACTACCATCGCAATACTATCGTCGGGCTCGAGTAGAGTAACCTGTACCCCTGAGTCTTCAATATGCGCTTCACGAGATTCCGGTACCCCTATTCACTTGCGGTTTCATGCCCGGGAATGGCTTCTGACACATAGTCATCGAGCAACTGTATGGTTGTCGCAGAGAGCGGACAATCGCTTAGAACATAATATCCTCACAAAGCACGACTTTCCGTGCGTCGGGTTGATGTGGCGATCCGACCGCGTCTCATGGTGATGAAGCTTGCTCGTCTAAGCTGACGGATAACAGCGGTGTAACAGAACGCAGAGAGCGGCTGTGAGGCGGTGAAGGTTAAAAACCCTTTCGCAAAGAAGGCGCTGTACTAGCAAAAGCGAAACACCGAAAGACAGAGGATACACCTTGCTCTAGGCAAAACTGGAGCGAACTTTGGTGATCTAGGTGGCGTCTGACTTGTCTTTGTTCAACAATAGTCATACTACACCTTTGTCGCATTATTAGGCTTTGACACTGCTGTCAACTTTACATGAGACACTCCACGGATCGCTTTTAAGTGGTTCGACCGACAAATCGTTGCAAAAAGCTATGCGCTTTGCTTCCTGTTTCCACCTTAGGTAGAGCGGAAAGTCATCAGATCCGAGCAGCGATGTGCCGAGATCCACGATTGTTGCGACGAGGACGTTGAAGGTCGAAGTCACCCGACCATTCGATCACACACCGACCATCCTGAATCATTCCTCAGACTGTCACATACAGGTGCGCGTGTCCGCCAACTTGCAGAAGCTCAACGGCAGACCTCTAAAGCTAACTCGTATATATGACGTCGCAAACAGATATTCCCAGAGTCCCGATTCGAAATTGACTAGTCTTCCAAAATAGCGCGAAACTAATGAATCTCATGCATTTCCGTTCACGCAAGCTGGCCCATTAGACGAGTTAATGAGCCGGATTTGCAGCCGCTTGACTCAGCTTCTTAGAGTTGCATTGCAGTTGTTGAGAATGTCTCAGGATTGATGAGGCACATACTCAAAAGGTTTGCACGCATGTTTCTGGCTCTGTACGGTCAGAATGGATGACACCAGCACGTACTGCAGCACAGCATCATGAAGAGACGAATTAGGGAACGCAAGGTCAGCTGCAGCGAATGGGAAGTCGCTGTGGCAAAGGACAGAGATATAAGGCGCGCACTTCTTCTACCTTCCTTCGAGCTCAATTTCCGTTTTCACAGGAGAAGTGAACCCTTTCCTTCACCGGTAATCAGTGCCAAACACATCATCACCGACGAAGAAACCTCCTGATTCACCCACTCACAAGCAAGGATGTGTGAAAAGCATTGTCAGAACACATGTTCAGCGTGCGATCCCCACAGCGTCTGCACAAAATGCGAGAGCCTCGGAGCGACAGTAAGTGCAGAAACACCCGGATCCCTTAACTTTGCATACTGACATGATGACACGTTCACACAGGACCAACCTCTCGAGTTGCTTCAGGGTTATTTCTGGCAATCATCCGTTACTGGACCTTCAACCATCGCTGTCGACCTTCAATGGCTTCTCAACGCGACGGCGTCGGATTTCGAAGGCGTATTTGAAGAAGAAGACGGCGCAACATGGGACCTGAGCAACACTCACGTCCCTTCCGTTGAAGCACAGCTTCAGGGACTGGTCGTACCTTCGGTCCCGGTGCCTCTATGCAGCTCTTCCTCATCGTCAAGTGCTGTGCACAAATCAATCAAACCAGCAAAAGCCTCGAAAAGATCCACCGCTCGTTCGCTACAGAAGTCGTGTTTGCCTACGAAGCCCCGTTTATTAAAGCGAAGGAGCTCGTTGGAAATCTTGATAGCGTCCGTCGCCGACGAACGCTTGAAAGCGTTCTTGAATGACCCCAACAAAAGGCGCGCTGTGTTGAAGTTGGGAAAGACAATCAAGAAGCCGGAGGGACTGAAAAGATCAAACTGGTGTCGATGTAAGTTCTGATTTGGCTTGCATCTTTTGTCGACTCACTCATTCCCGCCACGCAGGTGCGACACACAGGGGAGTCAAATGCCACAAAGACACAATAAGAGACTGTCGATACTGTCGATTGTCGCGAGCGGCAATCTCTTTGATCAGCTTCTGCACGGGGAAGACTTTGGACGATAACGAACGATACATCTCCGCCGAAACGGAACAGTTCAAACGAGAGACGGAGGAGGAGTTCCGAAAGCTTTTCCGCGGACCCGAATCGGAGCTGTGGGCGATGATGTTGTTGAAAACATTCCTCACCGAGGCCCATTGCGACCAGCTTCAATATATCCTCGAAGATATCGGCTACGACTTCAATTTTGAATGGATACGATGATTATGCCACTATCGCTCTGGTCCTGTGGCGCATGGTTTGAACGCAGAGCGCTGCCTGATTCTGTCATGAAGACTTGTATGAACCGACGTGTAAGCGACTTTCGTTCCTCGTGCGAAGTATCCATCGATGCACTCGCTATTCTTGTAAATTCGATATAGTCCTATACACAATGACATGTACCAGAGGTCTCGGTCCGTCAGTTCCTTGAACTATGCTTCGGATAAACACTGCCTCATGCGACGTGAGAATGGTAACAGTGAATTCAAAGTTCATCCCAATGTCATGAATATGAACCTATATGTCTGTACTGCAAGCAAGATTTCCGACCATACTCGTGTCGAAACAGCGTTGTTAGCCGTTGATTACCTGTCTTTTCTTATGTACACCTTCCCTATGCGTCCGTCAACTCATATACAACTACCAGTCGTTCAGATGGATCCCCGAAGTCTAAGCCACCGTCAATGTAGCATATATGCGATGCCCAGACGTTCGGTCATACCGACTCAATTGTGGAGAGAATGTAGATGACTCCAGTTTCCTTACCGGTTCCAGAAAGCTGCCCGAACTTGGTATGAATGAACGAATGCAGGTCAAGGGACAATCCATCATATTCATACTGAAACCTTCGGAGAAGTGTCTCTGAGAAGCGAGAGCTAGCATTCTTCTGAAAATCATCCAATATTCCAGTGAAATTTTCTGTCAAGTGAAGACAGGAAATGGTCGCATCGATTCGTTCTCTAGCGTACGCATCGGTGATCTGGGACATCATTCGGACATCATGCGCCGCATCATATTGACTTCACAATATACTGCTGAATGATAAAGCTGGGAAGTTGCAAGGCACGCAAAGGGAGTGAGGCATGTTTGATAAAAGATGCTTCCAGCCTCTTTATTACTAGGCGAATCGCATAACGGCACAAGATCGGGCACTCAGTAGTGCAATTTCCGGACTGAAGAGTCAGGCGCGCCCTCGAAGGAGATGGAGAAACTGCTGGTGACGTGAGGCTTTGACTTTGCCTGACTACACGCCTGACGGCTACTTGTAGGGGATCTCACATCTGGCGTCAGAGTGGACTTGTTTGGAGTATTCACCGGACATCATGCATGGACCGAGGACTTCCCTTCTCAGTTTGCGAGATGCTTATCGTCTCATCGACCAGCACGCCTGGTATGCACAACGTATTCGCTGTTATCTCGAATCGCTAAGCGGCGCGAAGCATATTCACAGCTGTTCGCACTGGTGCTATCACCTTAAATGGCAGGAACAGCTGTGGACCAGAACGATCCAGGAGCAAAAGCGTCCTGACGTACGAGGTGATATACTCCCGGCCCATAATTTCCGTCCGTTGCGACTGGACCTTGATTAAGGGATGGTCTATCGTTAGAGTCGCGCTCATTTGTAATTTATAAAGGAAGACATTCCGCCATCGAGACACATGGGGAATCACCAGTTATCTCGTTGAGTTTGCCATCATGTAGGCCAAGCCTTGTCTAGTGCTCTGCTCATCTTACATGACTTGGAACTCCGCCACCTATGCATGCGCGACTCTCGCGATTTCTTTCGCGTTTCGTCAAAGGCGTGCAAAGTTATCAATCTCTCCCGCCAACCTCAACGGAGACGTACTTACGTACACTACCGATGAGTGCTGGCAATTGGATGGCTAAACCGGTCTACTGAGTGACAGTCTGATGGACTTGCTGCAGAAACTGAGAAGTCATTACGGCGTAAGTCTAGTTCGTCTATCTTCGATTCTGTGGAATCCACTGACACGATGTGCGCGAGTTGCGTGAGGTCCTATGCCCCTCATCTACGATACTGCAGTGACTGAGCCAAGGCGAGCTTGCGAGGTCCGAGTCCTTTCGAGTGATGACACCGGAGACGACGGAGCCTTTCGACAGAACGGTCCAACTCTAGTTGACACGGTGCGCCCCGCTATTTGATATTCCAGCATCATCTCTAGGTCGATCTTGTTGAACTAGATTTGGCGCGTTAGCGTGATCGCGCTTAGCTTAGCAACTTTTCCTTCGCCGGATAGTATATGCGAACTTATCCTCTAGCATTGTATCCTGCTCACCTGTGAAGCCAAGGCATTCAGTAGTTGACCTTGGCTTGACAGGTGAGTAGCGCTATAGACAGTATACAAGGCATTCAGTAGTTGACCTTGGCTTGACAAACTTATCCTCGTAAAGTCTCTCGTAGCGCTACCATATCCATCACCATGACCGAAGGCAAAGGTATCAACCTGTCCAGCGTCCCCCGGCTTCAGAATGCCGGCAACGTGGCCAGTTGGCGCAATGCCATGGAAACGCAGTTCCTCATTGCGGGTGTCAAAGGGATCGTCGATGGAAGCGACAACGAGCCGAACAGAAAACTCGAAGTCGCTCGTGTTACTCGCGCCGGGTCAGTAATGCCTTCCGGATTGGACGCGGAGACACATGCGCCAACGACCGAACAAGAGGAAAGCTGGAAGAAATGGCAGCGGCGAGAGGATCTCGCACAAGGGATGATTCGCGGAACGGTCAGCGACGGCATCCTTGTGGACCTGCTCGGTTGCCATTCAGCAAAAGAGATGTGGGACTTCGCCCTCGAAACCAACAGTCTGGAGGATCCAGAAACACAGTTCGAAATTTGGAACGAGTTTGCTCGTATGCGGCTCGACGAGGATCCAACTTCGAAACAGATGGAGAACCATATGGAGAAGTACAACAGTTTGCTGTTGAAAGCGTCATATGCCGGACTCAACCTCAGGGAAACAGAACGCATCGACCGATTCCTGATCACCCTACCGAAGTCGTTCGAGGTATTCCGATTGCAGTTCCGGGCCAGCAACCGAGCGGAAAGAACGTGGATGACGGTGCGGAAGGAGTACAACCGCGAGGCGAACTCCAGGGAGAATCGCGCTCGAATGGACGAGGAGGACGAAAAGCAAGCGTCGGTTCTCGCCATGAAGGCGCAGAGAATCCGACGAAACCCCACGACATCGACTTGTTACAACTGCGACGAAGTCGGTCACTTCGCCCGCGATTGTCCGAAACCAAGACGTTCCAGCGGTAACGGCAAGAAGTCGGAGACACCCAAGGACGGCAAGACGATGGCTCTTGGTCAATGGACCATGACGTTATCGGCAGTACAGCCTAAACGGCGGATGTGGGACGAGGAGTATGGTGTGACGTGCAGGGACGTAGAAGACGGGTGCGAGGAGACCGAATCCGAAGTGCAGGTCGACTCGCAGTTGCTCAGTACCCTGGCTATAGGGGGAGATGAACGATGGATCCTGGATTCCGGAGCGACCCACCATGTGACACCAAACCGAACCCATCTTGTCAACGTGACCACGCTAAAGGTCCCTATGTCCTTTACAACCGCTGCCGGCAGTCGCCTTGCATGTTCCCAGAAGGGCGACATGCCTATCGTGCTCCCGTCCGGTCGGGAAGTCCTTCTTCAAGACGTCCACCTGGTTCCCGAGTCGGCGGTCAATCTTCTCTCGGCAAGGCAAATGGCGGCGAGGGGTTGGTCCGTCACGATGTGCAAGGGGTCAGCGACAGTCAGCAAAGGCGTTGAAGTAATCGAACTGACCGACCGAGAGGGCCTATGGATCGCCAACTTCCCGTCGCGCGCTCCGACGCCCGCCTCCGCTATGACCTCGACCGCGGCTCCTGCCGTGCGTAAAGTCGCTCCTATCAAGCGACGGATTGCGCTACGTGACGAGCACGAGCGGCTCGGTCACCTAGGTCCAGAGAAACTGCGAAAGTTGGCGTACCGAGACAAGTTGCGCATCAGCCACGCTTCAGCCGTCAGCGACAAGTTCCGACTTACCGACTGCGGGACGTGTCAAAAGATCCAAGTGGCACGTAGAGCCAAGAACGGAATCAGTCCTCACGGACGGCGGAACGGCGAGCTCGTTCATCTCGACATCGGTGGTCCATTCGATCCTTCCGCTAGGGGATGTGACCACTTCGTTGCCCTACTCGACGACTACTCCAAGACTTGCGCCATCGTACCGATGAAGGGCCGGAAGCCCACCTTGAATATCTTGAAGGAGTTCGTCGCGCGGATCGAGACGCAACTTGGCGAAACCGTCCGCTTTATCCGCTCTGATAATGGTCCAGAACTCGTCGGTGGTGCAGCAAAGGAATGGTATAATTCGAAGGGGTTTATACACCAGGTGTCGCCCCGTTACATACCAGAGCTAAACGGCACCAGCGAACGTTTCATCCGAACCGTGAAGGAGATGGTGGGATCGATGCTTGACGATTCCGTGTTCCACCATAGCATGTGGGATTATGCAGCGCAGTATGCCGCGGTGATCTACATGAAGACCACCGAAGGCAACAACGGGATATCAACCTGGGAGCAGTATACCTATCGCGCCGCGAATGTCGATTCCATCGCCAAGTTCGGAGCATCGTGCTTCATCCATATCCCGCGACAAGCAAGGCTCAAAGCCCGACTCGATGAGCCCAAAGCGATTCCTGGGCGCGTCATCGGACAGGCGGAGGATGTGAGTGGCTGGATAGTGATGACGGACAAGGACGGAGCGATCCATCGGTCCCGCGACGTCCGTCTGGTCGATGATGAGTCGCCATGGCGTGGGGCTGTTGGCGAAGAGTCGGCGTCGCGTCCGACTGTCGTTCAACGCGAGGCGGATCGGCCCATGTCCGGAAAGGCTGGAGGTGGCGCAGGGGTGTCGGAAGGTGAAGCAAGCCGACAACAGCTGGCTGTTTCGTCCGGAGAGTCCGACAACGACGAGGGCGACGCGACCGATGCGCCCATCAACATCGCTCATACCCCCGAGGTCGTTCCCTCGCCGTTACCGGAATCGCCAATCCCGCAACGTGATGACACGCCCACCCCAATCGACGTTCCGCCCAAGCGCATTCGCCCCACCACTACCATCGAGCTCGTCCCAGAAAAGACAATCGAGATCCCGATAGATTTGCTGCCCCCAACCTCCCACATCGACGAGACTGGACGGAGGATCATGCCGAGAAGGGCAGTGGGACGGGTGAACTGGACGGCGGCGACGTTGACGGATGATGAGTCGGACGACGATCTAGAAGAGGAAGTCGACGTAGAGGTGCAACAGGGGGAGTTGGCACTCACAATCGGATGGTTGTTATCAACAGTCGTCGATGATGATGAGCCTGCTTCCCTGCGCGAAGCGCTCCGGGGTCCGAATGGTTCCCTTTGGCAAAAGGCGGTTGACGTCGAAAACCAGAACCTTTTGTCGAAAGGAACGTATTCGGAGGTGCGCAAGCCGGTCGGGCGCAAGACAATCGGTTGCCGGTATGTCCTAAAGGTCAAACGGGACGCACTGGGAAAGATCATCAAGTTCAAGGCGCGCCTTGTCGCGCAAGGATTTTCGCAAGTCCCCGGTGTCGACTTCGAGGAGACGTACGCTCCAGTCGGCAGAACGGCATCATTGCGAATCTTGTTGGCCATAGGAGCGCATTTGGACTTGGAAATACAACAAGCCGACGTCGAGGGCGCGTATTTGAACGGTAAACTCGACGTCGACATCTACATGCGGTACCCGGAAGGTATGAAGCCTAGTCCGGGATGCGATGCGTTGAAGTTGAACAAAGCGCTTTATGGCTTGAAGCAAGCCGGCAGGGTGTGGTGGATGGAGTTGGGCAGTAAGCTGGAGGGTTTGGGATTCAGCAAGCTTCACTCCGACTGGGGCCTCTACGTACGGAAAGGGGACGGCCATCGTCGATTCATGATGGTCCTGGTATATGTGGACGACTTCGTCATCGCTGCCAAAAAATCGGACGACATCACGGAGTTCCTCGCTGACGTGGCGGGGTACTGGAAATTGTCGGACATGGGGGAGATCAGTACCATCTTGGGGATGAAGGTGGTTAGGGATAGGTCTACGCGAAAGATCTATCTACACCAGCCTGCTTACGTCGACAAGATCGTCCAACAATTCCCGACAGCCCCCAATCCCAAGTTCAAGTCATCGACACCCCTTCCCGGCGGCTACGCGGACGTTGAAGACAGCGAAGAAATCGACCCGACCCAGTATCAGGGCCTGGTGGGGTGCCTGCAGTGGCTAGCGACCTGTACGAGACCGGACATCAGCTATACTGCGTCGTTCCTAGCCCGACACCTTACGAGACCCACCAAGCACCACTTCCAATTGGCCATCCGGACCGTCTCCTACTTGCAGTATACCAGGAACTATGGGTTGTCGTTTGAAGGGGGAGACGAGTTGAAGTTGTGCGGATTTGTCGACGCGGACTGGGCCGGCTGCTTGGATACGCGACGATCCACTACTGGCTACGTTTTCCGGATCAACGACACATCGGTAATCTGGAGCTCGAAACGACAACCCACCGTCGCATCTTCCACGGTCGAGGCAGAGTATGTCGGGGTGTCCGAGGCGGGACGAGAAGCGATGTGGTTGCGGTGCCTGTTGACGGAACTAGGATTCAGCCAAACCGGACCGACGGTCATCCACTGCGACAACAAGGGAGCCATCAGGCTTGCACTCAACCCTGGGACTCACCAGCGCACCAATAACATCGACATCAAGCATCACTTCATCCGCGAACTTATCGACCGAAACGTTGTCCTTCTCGAATACGTCCAATCAAGAGAACAGTTGGCGGACGTGTTCACCAAGGGATTGCCGAAGCCACGACACACCGAGAATACGAGGCAGCTGGGATTGGTGGACATGGAGAAGAGACTGGAGTGAGGATCAAGGAAATAGAGAGATAAGTTCGAGGGGGAGTGTTGAACTAGATTTGGCGCGTTAGCGTGATCGCGCTTAGCTTAGCAACTTTTCCTTCGCCGGATAGTATATGCGAACTTATCCTCTAGCATTGTATCCTGCTCACCTGTGAAGCCAAGGCATTCAGTAGTTGACCTTGGCTTGACAGGTGAGTAGCGCTATAGACAGTATACAAGGCATTCAGTAGTTGACCTTGGCTTGACAGATCTGATCAATCCCCTCTCTTGCTACTTGGTACTGCCCCACCGTCGACCCACCCATTACTCTTCCTTGCACCTCACCCCTCCTGCCGACAGCACGGTACCTTCACCAAAGCGCGTGTCCGATAATTCTATACATCCATAATAGGCGACGGCTCTTGTGCAACATTCGAGAGCATCCACCATCGTTCCTCCCATCTATCTTTCGTCACTCCCCAATGGACAACGGCAACGGTGAATATCAAGGCTACGTGCGATTTTCCGCCGCATCCGCCACGAATCCCCAACCTCTCGACTCCCTCTCTCTGCTCTTGCATCAAGAGAAACAGAGATTGCAGCAGCTGCAACGGTTGTCTGAAGCTCACAGGATGGCTAGCTCCCACCTCCAGCCTTACAACATGGCTGCGAATCCTCGAAGGCGTGGATCCACGCTGGAAGAGATGGATGCGTGGCAGGAACTCAGCAATCGTGTCAACCAATGGCTGAGCGGTTTAGTAAGAGGTCTTCGGTATCGGATTCTGGCCGGACAGATCTCATTGACACGCATGTCCTTAGCCCTCTCGTATTGTTGACCCTGATATTCCTCCGATGCCGCCAATATTGCAACCAATCTTCCAGCTTAACAGCAGAAGCCGCGAAATCGACACCGGTGAACAGAGAATGCACCGCAATGCGTCTCTCGACGCAGTGACGGGGTACGAGACGATGGAGCTAGTAGTCTTGACGGAAATGCCGGAAATTGCGCACATCCACTCGCCAGTCGTACAACCACTTGCGCCCAGTCCGCATCAGATCAAAGAGACCGCCAGACACGCCAACCACACCCTCGCGCCGTCTTTGTACCCTACATCAAACCATGATTCGGAAAAGCTATCGATCCAACAAGAGCAACCAGGCATTGCTTCAAGCATAGTCGCTCTCTCCGGTCGAGAAGGATCCATGGCAGTATTACCGGCAGACTATGACTGGAAACGAGATGACTGTGAATTTGGATCCTACAATGATCGACGACGATGGCACGAGAGAAACAATGTGCGCAATGTTGGAAGGCTTGATGGATGCAGAAAGAGAACCAGTAGTAGCCGTCGGCGCCTCACCGGACACAAGATGGACGTTGCACTTCGTGCGATGCAATATGTCCGTTTGCAACATCATCATCGACCTGGTGAGCAGTTTGTAACCATTGTCGCGCACTATGAGCTAATCGTAGGCTATCAGTTACGAGATGTCATCCCCAACTCGTACGGCCAACCTTTGCACATCACAATCTCGCTCGAAGAACCCATCTTCGTTTCGGTAGACGAAGCCGAAGATCTCCTCAGTCGCGCGGCCAAGGTGTATCTCGATCTCTGGCCGGATTTGCACGTCCGGCGACGCATGGGCTACTTTTTCCAACCCTTTCTGCGAATTGATGGAACGGCATTCCAGAACATAAACGTCAAATCAGCAGTTGTCGCTCCAGCTCGAGGTGAACGCGGAAGACGCTTCTTTGCGGATCTGCTATCCGAAGCGGGCGCCAGTGTGATTCATGGGTACCCCAAGTACTTTCCACGTAGCTCCTCCTCGATGGTTTGATCAACCCGAGCAAGAATAGGGCCTGCAACCGCGTCCTAGCTTGGTCATCGATATCGGCCACGCCTGGAACTGGATACAGTTCTACTATATACGAGCGTAACCCTGTCAACACAATACAGTCTCCAACACGATTTCCTAATGATGTAATCCCGTAGTCCGTTGACCTGGTTACCAGCTCTTGCTTTATGACGATACTGTTGCAACCTTTGAAGTCTGCGCCATAACACTTATCAGTGATATCACTATACAGCGGGGAGGACATGCAGCAGCAGCCTTCGACATCAAGCCTTGAGGACTGCCCAGGACGGCGCTATAGATCACATGGCGGTGCAATTCACCGCAAAAGTAGAGACGCGAACAATGCGTTTGCCTACGGCTTTGTGGTGATGAGACGTCGTGGAGGTGACTGGCGGTGGACATCAATACACATCGATAACGGGACAAGAAGTGCCCGGGGGTTATTCGGTGTGCGAAGGTATGATGGGTGTGTGGCCTTCGGGTTGGAGGCATGGTGGCTTGGGCGGATCACCGGCGCCATGGACAAATGCCGGTAGATGCAGTCGAGCAGAGGTATTCTATGAGTCGCCGTTGAGCGTCGAAGCGTTGCAAGGCTACGACAATTGATAGCGTTGCACGCGACAAGACGATACGGGCCTGAACGGAACGAAGAATCAGCCATGTCGCCACGAAGAATTTATACAAGAGACTCACAAACATACCAGCATCTGTCCCACTCTACTTTCTTTTCCCTTCCGTATCCCCTTTCTTAAACGCCGCGCGATGACCTAATCCCCCCTCCTTCTCGACATCCTCGTCAGCCTAGACCACGTTCGGCGGGTCGTTGCGCCGGACGCCGATGACAGCGGGATCACAGCTGTTGTAAATGTCGGTGTACCATACACGACATAGGGAGACGAAACGGTACGTTATCGTCTTACGGTTCCAACGCTGGAAGTATCGACAGAAGATGAAGCGACATTGGCGTGAGTGAGGTGGTGCTGGGGAATCGAAGGCAACATATACGGTCGATCCTCGGTATCGGCGAACTGAAGATGTGGATATACGCACCAGTTCTCCTTGTTATGGGATGAGTGCATACTTGACTTACAAGATACGAAACCCGCTTTACTGTCCGTTGCGGGCAGAGAGAGGGATCGTTGCGGAGGTATGGCGCTCTAGTCCCCCAGGTGCTTCCTCCATGTCGACCTCTTTCCGCCGTGCCTTGACCTCGAGCACGCCTGTTGCCTACATCCATATTCGTCGGCGCCGCGCAGCTGCCTCTGCACCATCACACATCCATTGATTGTCCGTACTTGACGGGATCGTCCGGTACGGACAACGACAGTTTCTGTTTCCGAGAATATTGGCGGTGATGCGTGTCGACTGGACGCAACGACAGGTGTTAGTAAACATCAGCGAATGCGGCGCGATACAACGCACCCGAAAACGGTGTGGCGTCCTTTTCTTCTGCAATGCGGTGTCATTTTCAGCACTGTTGTCGTAGTAGGTGGGTTATCACATTATCCTCTAGTGTTCACGAGGTCAGCAGACGTTCTTGCGTTACAGATGGGGAAGACTCACAGGTGATGCACCTTTCACCGTCCCGGTCTGTCCGAAAGTCCTCTTGCAGTTCCAAGAATCCCTGCTTCGCGACGACATAGGTGGGGGTGAGGATGGCATTTTGCATTGATCAGGTGACGAATCCGTTAGCGAGGGTTCTTCGTACGGAGAGGTATCCCGATAAGTGCAAGGGCGAAGCATACAAGCAAGAATGCAAGATAGGATAGACCTCTTTCCTGCCCAAGAGCGATGATGACCTAAGCAGCGGAAGCAAAATAGCTTCAGAACCGATGTCGTCTCTCGATTCTGGAAGTCGTCTCAAGTTGGCATTCTCCTTTCTTGTTGCTTCGCCTTCGATACCGCTTCTGCCCACAACGAGGCAGCGCGAGAAGCCCGTACCGACACATCAACCATGCTCGCCGAACACAACCAGTCACTGCATTGGAGACCTCTCTTCGCCCTACATGCCGCAGTCGGATCCGCCATCAGAACGACACACAAAACGAGCTCGAAACCATTCTAAAGTGACAAACAACGGAGTCGGCATACTCATCAATCTATCATCACCTCAAGGAACGCGGCAAGATGCTACAAGGTGAGTATCGAATGCAGAGAACGTGTATCTGTCACTTATCGTTTACAATTCTCCTGTTCTAGTTTCACACACTCCGTCTTTCATGTTACATCGCACCTCCGAACGCCGAGACGTACATTTCTCTCGGCAGGCGTCCATATTCCGTCCACTACTTCACCTAGGATTCAGATGATTCTGTGGCAGAAGGTATGCCGCACGACCATTGATTTCCTGACTCGACCCTGATCTTGCTGTTTAGTTTGTGGAATCATGGAACGCGTTCCGCCAGTGTACGACATGTGATGCACCGGATGAAGGTGTAGGGTGGACCAGAACGCATGACCATGCGAGTGTCGGGATCGAGGTTGTCCGGAGAGGGAACCATGTCGCGTAAGCTGTCCCGATAGGAGGTATCTTGCGCTGCATCAAGCTGATACTTCACGTATCTTTAGATTCGGCATTATCGCCACCCATATACGCTCTCCGGATCGACACCGCACAAGGCTAGCGATCGGAACCCGCCATCCACGTCAACACCTGCCAACCCTCCTTGTTCACGTCACGTCCGGCGTCACCCCTTTCTCGCACAGCTCATCGGAAGGATACTGTGCTGACACCAACCAGCCTTCCGCCTCCAGCTTTTATCATCTCGTCGTACGTCGCGATCCTTGCTAAGTGTGGCAAATGAACCGTCGGGGCGATACAATGGCGACGACACCTACTCTCATCTCATCGACGCCGTCGCCGGAACAGACGAATCCGTGGCTGATCCATGAAATGGTTTGGCATACACAACAGCCAGCACATCTCAGCATACGAAGTACATACCGACTCCATATCGCTCCTCGGAGCACGGTACTTCGAACCATCCACCTAGGAAGACCGAGAGCCGGACCCCGGATAGGACTTAGGTCCTCCGAGGTTCGACTCAAATGAACGCCGAAGCCAAAGCACTCGGCCTGTCCGGGAAGCCACATACTGCACGCGTATCGCCCGTCCTCGTCAACACCGTCGGGGTTCCTGCGAGAGTAACTATCGAGGCATGTGATCTGTTCTCCCGAACAAGTACAGCACCAAGCAGCACCAGACCTCGATCCAGCGAGTCTCGGCGGATCCGGCATTCTCAGTCTCTCCGCGCGGGATAAGCGAGTCCGTGGTTTTTCCGGTCCCAGCGGCGGTTCAATGCCGTCGGCGGCTTTCCACAAGGGTCATCGCGGAATTGCGCTGCCGGGACGAGGCGCAGCGTATGCGGACTCTTCATCGCACGGGAGGATACCAAATTTCGCAAGCACAACGAGAACACTTGCGTGGGTGCGATGCGCGATGCGCGGATGTTCATCTTTGCCACCACTAAACCGCCGATCCCGGTGCAGTGCAGAGAGTCAAGGGGGTTGTGTAGTCAGGAGCGACCCCTCCCGCCGGCTGGTGATGCTGTCTCTTCGGAAGGCGTTGCCGGGAGTGAAGATTGGATAGGTGGAGGTCGAGTTGAAACGGTTGTGGATCCGTGTCTTTACTTGCGATTGTGAGTCCCATAATGTCTCCTCTTTCTCTCGCTCCAGACGACTCAACTGACGGCCGCTGCCGACAGATTGAGTCGCGACATGCCTAGGACGTGCACGCGGTCTCACGAACGTCGCCACACGCCCCCTATACCGATGTTTCGCTGGACAATACATGATGCGCCTCTGAATCGCAAACCCCATGACGGCGAAACGTATGACTCGAAACACGCTATACTGAAGAAGTGCAGGCCGGCCAGCAGCGGAAAAGACCCGTGTACGGGGGGAAGGTTCTACTTTTGTAAGATAGCACTAGATCGTATATTAGATACGTGCGGGTACAGGATCAGACAGAGAATGGTCTCGATGACATCTGTATTGCGGTATCCCGCCTTGCCTGGAGTTGCCTGAAGTGCCGAGGCGACCCCTATCGCCAAATATGACGTCAGAAGGATTCGCGGTCTGCGATAGGACTGAGGCGCAAAGTGATTGATCGTTTGATGCCTCTCGCCATCGATACAAGCATCCACTTCGCAGCGAAATCAAGAGGTAACATTCCTGACAAGCTGTCCGTGCCCACGACTGATCACTCTCATCACGCGCCAACCTCGTCAGATCGATCAACATCCTTCCACAAGCACGTCACCTGGCTCTTTTCACGCTCACAACAGTCAACCAGCTCCAGTCACACCTCGCAGCATGGCCAAGGGATCCAAAGCGAAGACGGACAAGAAGGGAAAGAAGCCTACCTACCCCCCTTCTGCCGCCATGCGTCGAAAAAAGCTGGAGGAAGACGCCGAAAAGGAACGACTGAAGCAGGAAAGGGCGAACAGGAAGAAGAGGAACGTATTGCCTCCTCCTCCGTTGATGGATTCGGGCACTGTGGTGGGAGGGAGGTTGAACTCCGGGAACAGAGCGAACGATGACGATGTCGACGAGTTGGAGGAGGATGACGACGGGAAAAGTGCGCTTGCGAAGGGAAACAGGGGTGTTGATGGAGACGGGGATTTTGAGATGCTGGATGCCAGACACGTTGATGGTGAGTCTACTCTGGCCAATGCGTTATCAAGATACTCATCATCTATATCGTCTCATCGAAAGGCACCGTTATTGCCTCCGCTGAACAGAAGAGACTCAACGACCTCATCAAGCGTTTCGAAGACGGCTTCGACAAGGAGAACAAGATTCCAGCGGCGTTCGCCAAGACTCCGGGCCCGATGAAGTCTGTACTGGACGCTTTATCGAAGGAACGAGAGGATATTGGTCTTGAGATGTACTCCATTTACACCAAACTGGGCGTTCAAGCGCGAGACGTTTATGGTCTCTAAGCTCGTAAGCTGTTCCTCGATTACTCATGCAGCCTGCGGCCGTATCTGATGCTGCGTCACTAGCCCATTGACACCTTACACAACCTCATTTCAGTTTCCTCTGCACGACTCAGCTTGACGGTAGCATTCAGCCAACTTCGGGAACACAATCAACATCGTCGCCGAAGACAAGACCGCTCCGCAATATTCGTTCGGCATACTCAACTGCTACATTTCGATCATTCGCATTACGATTTACAAACGTCTCACATCGCGACTCGTCGGTACTATAACTTTCGCAAGGGATCATTGGAGGGGAATGGGATAGATATGGAGAGCGACGTTTCACTAAGGAGTCTCGACGGAGCAACTACGATTCGTTCGATGGTTAGGAACGTCGTCAGTAGAGCTCTCCGCGATCCACTGGTCATGTCGTGTCGCAGCGTTGTACCTGTTTACTACTTTAATATGGATACATTCGCGTGATTTCACACAATAGCATACATCTGGGACTACGAGATCGTATGTTAATCGCATGAGCTGCCGGTTGGACGCTCGGGATACTCTTCGAGGTAGATCCGGAACAGCCCATATTGCGAATGGAGGGGAATGATGTTGGATGACATGGCGGACCTCGTTCCGCAGCACGGCGCGGGGACCGTTTACGTAGGTTGGAATTGCATCGCCCATGGACCAGCAGAGATTTTCTCACCGCTCACCGCCTGTGAATTTTATATGGAAAGGCGGACGTTCGGCGCATGGCGTCAACTGGTACCACTATGCGTGTTTCGAACTGATCCAACGCCCCCTTCCATGGGTGGACCCACACCAGTCTCGAAACACGCACGATTACACTCATGCGCATGAGCACGACGATTTCCGCAACGTTGCGGGTATTGTTCGTCCTTAGGGAGCGCAGTGGGAGGGCTCAGATCACAAGTCCGTCGACATCGTGTGAGAAGCATATCCCGATTCGGAGTGTTCTGGCCGTCGACGGAGAAGGGAGGCTGCAGTAGTTGAGCGGAGGAGTATGTCGGATGCCGAAAACGAATCGTGTTTCGCGCGAGGTTCCGGACAGTACTGGTATACATCGCCGGTGTGATGATACGGAACACGAGTGACTGGAAGGAAGCCGGGAAGAACGGTCTTCAGTAAAGTCGTTCGATTAACGTATGCTGCCGGAACTCACGGATAGAATACCGATCGATCCCGTCACCCCTTCGTTCCATCCCCTTCTCCTTGACAGGACGCTCCTCAACCATCCGACAGCCTTCCTCCGCCTGGCTTGGTAGAGTCAGCGTCGTGTCGCGCTGGGCCGTGGACGCCGGTTGGAAGGCGCGATGATGGCGCGATCTTGATTCCAGGGAAATTAGAAAGAGCAGCCAAAGTCAGAAGGTCATTGTGCAACCAGGAAATGGCAAGACTAGGGAGGAATTCAGCGTATGTAACAGTCTGTGTGGTGTTGGAGGCAGCCTCCGTGGTGCATCGGCGATGTCGCTTCTTGCTGCATAACTCGTGTTCGATATTGAACAATCTGTCACGCATTGGTTGAACCAGTACTTCATGCCAAGGTGAAAGCTGTCGACGTCTGACTTACAAAACTCGCAAGCCGAGTCACACATTCGGCAAGGCTGAAAGAAGGGATTCCTTCCCGTTGTGACAGCGCTTTGATCCAGGGAATGACCGTTTCACCCTTATTTCTTCCCTTCGGGACTGAATCATCCCAGGCCTGTGCCGATCGTCGACCGCAACGACCTCGGCAGTAACGAAACCTATATCGGTCTTGACTTTCGGCGGAGAATAGTTGGCTGTATCGCATGAGGATCACTCCGCGGGGGACGATGGTTTATCGAGCAGCCGATGTTGTTCTCGGACCGATGAACGTTGTTGTCAGGCCTCATCTGTCGCAGACAAAACGACAGACGTCAGCATCTCTCCGAGGATGACAGCATCACACACGACTCACTCAAAATCTAGAGCGCGTTTTCTTCACGATATCGATACGTATATGACTGGTACATTGTCGCCGCTACCTTTCTCGAGGCCTCATCGCTTGGTGTAGCAACGCGAGGGGGGAACTAGAGGGGGGAACTAGAGGGTCAGAGGTCTTGGGGCTGTCTCGATATCGATATCGTCGTGGGTTGTCGTGCGTCGCTATGGGAATGGCTGATCATGGGCTTTGCCATTTTCTTCGGAGCGGAAGCTGAAGCTTGGGACCTGGCTCGGTCATCAACGACATAGTCTTCCCAAACATTTCTGGGATCCTTCGTCCGCCACTCTCAACTCGCTCCCTGCTGCCTTATTGGGCAGTGACTGGACTGACGAGATGCGAGCGAAATGTTCCGTGGCATCCAACGATATGCTTGTCCACTGGCAGCAAAGCAATCCTGGACAGTGGTCTCGACCTAAGTCTCGGCAATGGCTGTAATGATCTCGCCGACGCCGAATCAACGGCGATCTGTGTTCTAGCAGTATTCGAGGACGAGCATGGACTTGACTGCACATTCCGGGACGACAGCTCGTGCCGCAGGTCTTGCGGCCTGCGTCGAGGTAATGACGGCAATGAATGGACTATACCATTGTGGCAGATGTAGAGGCGGTACAACCGTAGTGGTTCAAGAAAATCGGTCCGAACGCTTGACTTTTGGGGAAGATCTGCTATTCCCGAGGCAAAAGGCGACGAGACGCCGAATGACACTGAAGACATTCCGCTGGAGTCCTCGCTATGCTGTCGACCGATACGAGCGACTGACTGCTTGCTGAGAAGTCGACGACCGTCGCAGCTCGCTGCATCTCCTTTCCCTCGGCAAATCCCTTCATTCCCTTCTCTTCCTATTCCAACTCGCGCCTTTGTACCCTTCGGGCTGTATCTTCCTGGCGAGTCGCTCTGCTCGAGTACGATATGGGTCCCTTGTTGCCCTCATCTTCGACAAAGGCGTCCCTCGCATCCTCGAAGACGCGTCCTTTCAGGCCGACGGCGGAAGTGTTCGAGGCGGTGGATAGCGGCAGGATAAGGTCGGACATCGATTCGTAACTCCATAAGGATGGGAACACCGGGAACCCGCTTGCCCGGGAATTGCTCCAGAGTCATGGCGACAATGCTGGATAGTTTTTCATCGGTGTCGGCTGAACAAGTGGAGTTCTCCATCACTGCTACGCTTTCGCTGGGATATGGGTTCCGGACAGGCCGCGATGTCGTTGATGGTATTTACGGTGAATTGGCAATGGGCGAGCAATCCATGTAGGACAGATTGGCGGATGCTGGGGATCCTCTACAGGTCGAAGCGAAAGAGTACAATGCCAAGGCGTCCGCCGCCGATGCTGGTGTAGGGGAGGCGTGATCCGTACTGCAAAATCGGAATTGTTGTTGAAAGTCCAGACACTAGCTGCGCACCGTTGTGGGATGCCGTTGTCGGCGGTGAGGTCCCCATGGACGTGGTTGTGCGATCACTGTTGCTGAGATGCCCCGGATCTTCTGGAACGGCAAAGCTCATCGGCCGTGACGTTCGCTGAGAAGATACACTTGAGAACTCACGTACCAGCCGCCGCTTTCCCATCCGCCCGTGAACCCGTTCCCACTCCCCGTTGTCACGCCGAGTTCCGCTCCCCATCACACCGATTCCCTCGCCCCATATCACACCGTTGTTCACTCGCTCATCACACCTTCACCGGGTATCCTGCGCCCGAGACTCCGAAATCCTGCGACGGCACAGCCGATGCCATTCAGTGGGGACCGTGTCGTATGCCGCGGCGGTTCATAGCGAAAACGACGGCTCTGAATTGCGGCATACGCCAGGATGAGTTTCGCACCGCATGACAAGTTGCAAATCGTGTCGCAGAGCGGTGTCGGGTTGTATGACGCGGTGACGAGGTACTTCGGGATGACAGCCGCCATACTGCGGACGACTGAGTCGAACATCCTGGTCCGGTCTTCAGACGATTTGAGAGGAATCTGTGAGAGGCATCAGTTTTTCATGTTCCAGAGACAGCGATGCACTGACGTATAGTACTCACGAGGACTAGAGCCGCATCCATCATCCGTGTACCGGACAGCGTACCTCCGTTTCTATGATACCTCTGCTTGAATCCAACGGAGCTTCCGCACGCAGTCATCATCCCCCCATCCAACCCGATAGCGTCGACATTCAATCCTCTTTGATCCTCCGCGAGCCATCATGCAGCGAGCTATGCAGCGACATTGGAAATAACAGATAGGATCCGTCTTCCTCCTTTTTGGGATCTGAACGGCAAGGGCCGAGGTGGCTCCCTCGACACGTATAGGCACTTTTCCGAAATGCCACCGCAGATGTCGTGTCGATCGAGCGACGTTATACGCTGACTTCGCCTATGAAAACACACAGCCGACGGTTAATAGCTCCTCCGCAATCCGGCATCATAGTACATACTCGGAATATGCTCCTTGTCGCGTCCTTGGCTAATACCGCGCCATCCCCGCTGTCCACTGGCTGGTCGGACGAATTTTCTGCTGTTGCTGCTGCCGCCGAGTCGACATCACTCGATGTAAAGAGTCCGACTGCAGCTTGAATTGCAAGCCGAGAATTCGAATCTGCAGTCAATGTGCTGCTCATAGCGAGAAGTCCTCAAAGCTGTCACGTGACGAGATGATGTCACGATGTGGAGGCATCGGAGGATGGCGAGTCGTCGTCTCCCTTCGACCATAACATCAACGAGGCGATAACACATGGCAAGCAACGTTCAGCACCTTCCCTACCTTCCCTCAACACCAATATGCCTGAAGATAACGAGCAACGTAAGTCGCCCCGTTTCCTGGTCACTGCACGTTCTGACCCCTTTTCCATCGCAGAATTCACCATCCAGCCCCACCCGGCCAAGACCAACAACCCCTCCGACCTCGGGCAGGACCCTTCCGCCTCTGCTGGCCTCGTCGGCAGTAGCCCGAACGCGCTGGAGAGTACCGGGCCGGGACTGCAGGTGTTGAACGATGAGCAGGCGCGGGGGTTGGAGAAGCCCAAGAGTCGGGAGGAGGTGAGTCGTTCCTTTCACCCGCCAGACGAACGGGCCGCTCATGCGTCCCCTGGGTAGCTGCAAGAGCTCGCTGCCAAGTTGAACGAGTAGACGTTGATCGGATGCGTTAGCATGATGCTGCGTACGGGAAGGGAGGTTGTAGATTCGAACGGTTGTATTTACTGAACATATGACACATAACGATGAGACAAGTCTCCTCAACAAGCAGCGCGGTGCACGATGGGTTGGGGACCCGTAAGCTAGGCCACAGGCAACAGAGCCGGAAGACAAGGTTCCCTCACTGACAACTGAAAGGCCGTCTGGCGAGACTTTAACGTTTTGAAAAAGACACGAATGCCATCGCGAAACCGCGTCCTATCCTGTTCGGTTCTGGTGCAAGCTTCGGAGGGAGGTCTATCCATTCCACTCTTTCATCGGAGAGCCTTTAGTCTGCCATCTGAACCGGGACGCGGCCTCGACAGCAAAGGCAATGATACCGGAGACCCCTATTCCGCTTTTGCTTCCGCGCGGGCAGACAGAGCCGATGGCGGACGCGATATCGATGCAATGGCATTCTCCTTCGCTCTTCTCGATATCTTCGGATTCTGCTGCATCAGCGCATCCATCATCATGTCAAAGTACGTCTCTGGGTACTCCCTCCCCAGGATGTAGCTGACCCTTGCTCTCAGGTCCCTCGTCAAGCTGCCGAACCCTCCGGGCTATGCACCACTATCGACACAAACACCGATCAGCAAGGTACGTCTTCCCCCCTTCATCCCTGGAAGGACTCTAACGTCCTCTTTCTTCGGTAGAGCAAGGGCAAGAAGGCAATCGGAGATAGTGCAGAGGAACAGCAAGCGGTCGTTCGGGCGAGTGTGGATCGGGCAAACGACTTGAAGATGAAAAAGGCATGGGAGGTGGCATTATCGTACGTCCCCTCTTCCCCTCGTCCCCATTCTTCCCTCTCGCTCCCCATATCTCTCTTGCCTTCCCTCTGCTGACCTTTCATCCCACTCAGTCCGGCGAAATCACTACCAATGCAAGCATTCATGCTCTACATGTCGGGCTCTGGAATCCAAATCTTCTCGATGGGTATCGTCTGGATGTTGTTGACGAGCCCATGGCAGGCTGCGTGGAATGTTTTGACGAGTACGTCCCTATCTTCCCCGTACCTAAGCATCGTGCGTAGCTGACCAACGTCGGTGTAGCATTCGAACCATTCAAGCAGACCTCGCCCGACGACACCACAACAACGACATCCGAAACCCCAAAACCATCCATAGGCCCGCTCATCCTCCCCATCCTGACATTCATCGGATGTCAACTACTCGTGCTGGCGTTGGGCGTGTGGAAGTGCAAGCAGATGGGACTGGTGCCGAGTGGGACGGGGGATTGGTTGCAGTTTGAGACGCGAGCGGAGGTGAGTTTTTCATCCAGAACGACAAACGGCCGGCATCTCCGACGTTTGGCTTGACCACGTGCTAATTGGCTTGTGCCTTACTTTGTAGCCACCTGAGTGGTCTGCGGTCCGGCTGGCGGCTTATGGGCAATGACACCAGCGATCAATTTCGGATGGACACCTTCATCTGCACAGCTGTTAGAGGCCATTGTGACGAAGACGCAAGGGGGCATAATACAGGGCTATAGTGGAATCGGTACGGCATTGTAAGTTGTGTTGCTATATCGACATTAGACAATGGAGTACGACATCCTATGGAGAGTGTGATGACGCATATTCCGCCCGTCTTGCGCGTTTCAACTAGGCTGGACCGGCAACCTGGGTCTGGAGCGCATTTGCGTCATCTTCTTATCACCTATCGGCGGATGATTCGCCACGCAGTGCTCGAGCTCTGGCCTTGGACTTCGACGACTTGTGACCTTGAGCACCTCCCGTCATCATCGCCGACGACACACACAAGGGCGATGCGAGCGAACAGCACAGGACGAGATTCATCGAGACTTGAACTAACAAATACAATTAACAAATAGGATCGATACAGTCGTATCGAACAAGACAAGAGGCAATGGACGCCCTGGATGCGGAATAGGCGTGAATCGCTGAGCAGTTGGCTGAATCGATGCCCATAGCGGTTGACGAGGAGCGACTTGTTCACGTTGTCGCCGCAGACCGCACTGTAACAGACTCGTCATCTGACTTGTCGCTGCCGGGATTGTCTGTCTCCATCAACTGAGACGGAGCTCCGACATCGTCGTCTGCTCCGAAGCTCCCCGTCTTGCCTGTGGTAGTGCTCGAAGCTGCTACTGGATGGTGGTCGTGATCGGACAAGGCCTCCTTTATCGCTTGCTTAATCCGGTCCTTCTCTACCTCGTCTCGCTCTTGAATATCTTTCGCGAAGACAGCCAATTTCTGGTGGTCATTAGACATATATTCACCAAGGTCGAAACCTTCCCAGGTACTCGATACACTGAAAAAGGATTTGCAATTCCGCATTATCCCGCGGAGCCGATCTTTCTCCTCGAGCTTCCTTGTCGCTGATTCCTTCGCATTGCCACATGGTAGACTGAAGAATCCTGAGCAAATCCATAATGGCGTCCTTGTCTTTCTGGGGATCGTCGAGGAAGACGGCGGTGTGTTCCCACGTCGAAGGGTCATTCGAGTACAGATTCTTGTTAGGAACGGTGATGCAAAATATGATGGCCCGCGGTATGACCTTGCTCCCGCTCATCATCTCCTGCTTCCACTTACCGATGCCTCGCGCCAGGTGGGGTCCAAGGGGTCCAACATGTTGAACCGTCTCTACGTTCGATTCAAGCTCTGGCATCTAGGTCGTTTGTTTTCGCTGTGATACGATGGAGAGGACAGTGGGGCGGGACTGAACAGGGCAACGAGCCTTATTCTGTGTAACGAGGCATTTAGGTGGCGGCCCAGGGTGCATTCGAGTAATGGGTGTTATAAATAGGTATCGATCCGTTGACCGGGAAATCTTCCTTTGTTCGCGTGAGGAGGTGAAAACCTCTGCAGCCGTAGCAACTCCCGAAGCTCAGGCTGTCAGGACCAGAAGGCTTCTGGTGAAATGCAGAACCAGAAGTGACAGATCGATCATATACCCTCGGCGACTTATCCAGGAGGTTCCTCAGTCTTCCAGATCTTCACAGAAAAGGGAGCGACGTCTTGCGCCCGACTTCGACGATGATCCCATCGAACGTATTTGTGAAGGGATCCCGAAGTCTTTGGATGACGAGGTCTCGCAAGGCTTTCTTGTGGCGGTCGTCAATGTCAATATTGGTCCACAAGCTCGCTTCCCACGAATTGCTTGTGAGGAGTGCGACCGCTTCTCGGGCAGAGAAGATATCCTAGAATAGATTTTTCATCTCCTCGGATACCTCGGGCGGTGCGATGGGTGCTGATTCCCTTGTGCGTGGCGGTAAAGCGTCTGGAGCTCGAAAGCTTTGCTGTCCGACTCGCCATTTATGGTCAGTCCCGCAGCGATGACGTTCGGATTGACATATACTATCTGCACCACCACCAAGCCAGCAGAGGCCCCACACAAGGCAAAGGCCCTCTACACGTTGTGAGTCGCGGAGTGAACATCGGATAGTCTGAACCACACTCTTCAACAACCCGCGCTTTTCGCTTTTGATCGATTTCGCTCGGGCTGGAGATCGGGAGAATCGCCTCGAGTTGACATTCACATGCTTGGTAGAATAACTGTCAGATGGTTGCTCCTGGAGCTCAAGGTCTGTGTCAGGAGCGCAAGGGTGGATTCTTCAGCGTCCACTTCCTCGGTTGCTGGCAAACCGCAGAGGAGTAATGCGGATTGGACAGCAGGCAACGGGATCGCTCGAAGCTGAACTAACATATACAACTAACCGATAGCCACGACACAGGTGTACCCTAAGGTGTTGATTACCAGCAATTGAGCAAATACAATCAATAGTATGAGCATTGCGGAGGTCGCTAGATGTTGGGAGCGCGTGTTCACATCATCGAAAATAGATCCAGCTTCCCGTCATCCGAGGAGCCGGCACAGAGCTTTTGGTGTTAACGGAGGATGTCACACCCAGAGAAGACCCGGCGCTGCCGCGGGTATTGGAGACAGCTGTGCTCGGGGCCTTGAGCCAGAACCCTGGGCGATCGGGGCGATGCGCGTCTCGGAAAGCCAACTAGGCTTTTGACATTCTTTTTTCGTCCTCGCATGAAAGGGCCACGAGGTCCTGCGGCGGCCCGTCAACTTCTGGAGGCACAATGCTTCCGATGTTACACTCGTTTCCACAGTTTTGACAGGTGATGAATGCACTCAGACAGGATTTGCCTTGTTCGATTCTATCCAGTAAGTCATTGGCAGTAAGTGACTCTGCACCTATCTCAGGTGCAAGCTCGGCCAAGGACCTCATCAGAGCCTGTTCTGCGCATTCAGAAACATTGATGGCGGTGTAGCCGAACTTATGCGCCGGAATATGAATGCCGACTTCTCCTTCGACCTCGATAAGTTTCGGAATGGCGCGAGAGAATAGGATAGCCCGCGGCATCGTTTCTTGGACATGCGTCGAGTCTAATTTCTGCTGCCAGAGGTTTGCCACCCGGTTCAAGTGATCTCCCAATGGCCCGCAAGTTTGTGTGAGTTTCGCGGTGTGCTTGAGGTCTGCCATGTCCGCATTTCCTTGAATGAATAAAGAGTTGACAGAGAGGCAGAAGCAATGAAGGCAATGGCTTATGGTTCAAGAGCAAGACATTTGCAGTGCGCTACGTTTGGGGAGTGGGAGAAGAGTGGCTTAAGTACTCGCCGATCCACGAGCCTAGCGACTTCCATTGTCCCTCGGCACGCTGAAGAAGTCAGCGCTGGCAGCAGTCTACAGAGCTTGAATTCGGCCGAGAGAATCTCTGGGAAAGGCCATATTGGAAGGAATGCTCAACGAAGCAAGAGCCAGAGGTCGGCAGTTGGGCCTAGATCTTTCAGGAATCAGGCCAATCAACCCAGAAGGTCCCCAGTCTTTCAGGTCGTCGAGGGTCAGGCAGTGGGTTGTCATTAGAAGGCAGCGCTGTCCTCCGGATATATGTGAAGATTAGCTCTGTCTCCACATCGTTGATGTGGAAGCGAGGCGAGGGCTCGGCACGTGAGCGCAGATCAACGGAGAATCACGAGCGCCGAAATTCAGCCCAGCGGTATGCATGCGCAAGTGGTTGTCATGAAGGGAATAAACCTATTGTCTGAATATCGTCGAAATTCACCTTCCTGAGAGTGCAAGATATCTTGTAAGCTTGGCAGGGCGCTTCAACGAGGGCCTTTGGCAGACACCACTAATCCTTCAGCCGGGGGTTCTTTCTTTTCCAAAGGTTGAAAAACTCGGTATTCACGCGAGTCTGAAATACAGGAGGATTTCGAAGAATCGATCAAAGGACTAAGGAGCGCTAATTGATCGAAGAACAGGAGACCGTAGACAAGGCCAGGGCTCCTTTCTGATCGATCGACCAATATGGGTTCAGAGCAGGCTAGATAGGCACAGATGAGGGGCCGACTACTTTCTGAATCACGTCTAATGAAACCTCTCGAGGTTTGATACATCAACGATTCAAGCATCTTACAGACGGAGATGAACGGAGATGAGTCTGTAGACTCGCTCATTCTATCTTCTTGTAGGTGCGTGGGCAGAGTCTGGCGGCACAGAAGCGGTGCTCAGGCAAGCTTTCGGGGCACTAGGCAGCGGGCTCTGATAACATAAAGCTTATGGGGAGGACCTTTGGCCCCGTGGGTCCAAACACAGCGTAGATGTAAAGTTTGAGGAGATGTGCCTCACGCACAGACAAGCTCGGCGGAACGAGGTCCGGCAAGAGACACATGCTACTCGAGAGGTGTAGATGTCGACCGAGAGGTGGAAATGAGAAATAAGTAAGCATGAGCACTAGTGTATAGTCTATGTGTACAAGTCTCCTCTAAGACTGCATCGCACAATGAGTCATAGGGATTTGCCCATCTTCGCCGCTTTGCTCCAGGTGTTTGACAGCCTCGCAGTCTAACAATGGGCAACGTGCCCAGCATGCGAAGACATATCCGAGTGCGTGCAGCAGCAACAGGATCCGCTCTCATCCTGATTCCTCATATGGCTGAGCATCTGAGGTCTGCCCATCCTGAATAAAGTGGCTGGTCTGATGCGTTCCACTAAAGACGACTGATTGGTGAAGGCGCTGAGCCTACCATTAATTAACTGGTCGCTGAGAACATCGACGAGCAGGCCGTCATGGTGACCGTGCCATGACTCGGGATACCTCTCGGTAGAGCCTGGAAGGCTGTGTACGAAGTCGACATCTGCGTCATGCGCCGATCTCAGCTTCACTGCGGAAAGGACACTCCACTCCGAGGGGTGAGGGGTTTCTGAGGAGAGTGAAGGCGCATCGAGTACGTGTCTTTGCCACGCTCGCAGAAGCAGATCTCCGTCCGGACCAGCCACCCAGCCCTTCATCTCGCGGCTTGTCGGCTCCGGTTTGGCAGCATTCTCAGCGTCTTGGACGTTTGTCATCGCGTCGGCGTCGGCTATGGGTACTCGTCCAAGAGTAAAGCTGCATTCAGTCCAATCCAATTCCGAAGCCGAATCTCCGCCAATGCTGTCAACGCTCTCACCGTCGGACGTATCTGTGAAGGGATCCTGAAGTCGTTGGATGAAGAAGTCTCTCAAGTCTTTGTTGGAGGGGTCGTCAAAGTCAATATTGGTCCACAAGCTCGCTTCCAACGAATTGTCCGTGACGAGTCGAGCCGCTTCTCGGACAGAGAAGATAACCCCGAATAGGTTTTCCATCTTCTCGGATATTTCGGGCGGCTCTTGCTGAATAACATTATTCTCCAATGTAAAGAACAATGCCTCTAACTGTCCGATCGTGGGCCACAACATTGCGACGACTTTGAGTTGTGACACGGCCTTACCATCAGCCTTGTCCAGAAGAGCCAGCCAAGTCTTTTTGAGAGCTTCCACGTGAGGTCCCATGCCTGTTTCAGAGCCGCCACTTGATTCTGTGAATGGCGCTGGTACCTGAAGTGTGACAGGCATGCTCTGCGCTTGAATAACAGGACTCGGCGGGAGCAAGGTCATTTTAGAGGCCTAAAGCTGAAGTTGTGAGCGTAAACTTTGCAAGTGTGACCTTGTACGAGTAGTCGTGCCCTTCAGCGGCTCCTAGACAGCCCTGGAGGAATGGCTGGAGTGTGACAACTTTATAAGCGATAAACCCCTTGCAACTGCCAACGAAGGCCACGCATGTCAGTGTAGCAAGCTCACCGAAAGTCAGCAGCTTCTTCGGAGGGTTTCCTCCTGTTGTGTAAATGTGAGCCCTGGTCAAAGCTGTGTGGATTTCTCCCTTTTGCAAGTATTCCTCGGCCTTCTTCGCTTCATGAGAGGCAACAGCGGAAATAAGTCCAGCCGTAGCAGGAGCTACCTAGGGGAAAGGTGACCAGGTACCGCCACCTGGCTTGAGTGACAGACTCTTCGAATTGTCTTGATAGGTCCAGAAAGGCATTCCCCTGAAGTTGGCGCAGCCACGCTTCTTAGTCGCATGTTTCAGGGTCGAGCTCCCTTGTCAAGAATAATATGAAGATAAACAGCTTCTCGTTCCGCAGACGTCTGTTATCAGCAGCAGCGTTCCTGACACAAGTTCGCGCGCATGCAAATGTCTTCGATGTATGCTGGCGCACTGAAGGCGCTCACAGGCTCACGTCGCTATAGCAGAGGTGTTGATCTTCCAAGAGCTTCCGAGTTATTCTTGCCTATTCATCGGATCTTCCGCCTGTCGACACAGAGGTGAAACGTGTCCGTAGACGTCCTCGTTTGATCAAAAAAACCAGGACTGACCTCAGTCACAAATCAGGAGGCACGGCGAAACGCCTAGTCTACCCTCACGCGTTGTGTATGTCTGTTCTCATTTAGTTTGCCGGCCCTGAGGTTTGCCACCAAGCAATATGCTGCGTTGGAGGATTGAATCATGTTGTACAGGCTGTGCACAAATTCTGGGAGCGAGTATGTGCAAGGAACGTCCAAATCACGATTCACAGGTCGCCCGTGGGCGATTAAGATTGGTGCCGCATCGAAGACGGTGTCGATTGAAGGCGAACGCCATGTCCCAACGCAGATATGCGGACTGAATTGGCATTTGGAAAAGTTTGATCGTATAAGGTGGCGTAGATGCCGCTTCCTCGAGCCAGAAAGAAGTGTCACAACGAACAAGCCTAGCATGCAGCCCATATATCACGCCGACAGAAGGTATCGAGGCAACAGCTTCTCGTACGTCTTGAACGACCTCTCGGTAGGCTTCAAGTAAGGAACACGAAGCTGTTTGACACTGGATCAACCCGGTGCTCAACTTGACGCGAAGACATGACGTACGTGCTCGAAGATCTCCTCTTCGGACTTGACAACGATCTCAGTGCCCTCAACCCACCAGTCTGCAAAGTTACAGCATGTCAGAGGTGATCAACAGAAGCTTCTGCAGTGTGGTACATACTGCTATTCTGTTATGCGCGAACCAAGTGAGACGATCAGTTTACCAGACTGACTATCTGGACTTGTATACCATACGTACCCTCTTTTCCCGGTTCCTCTTTCCCATTCCGTACTCATTAAGAACCAACTCCCTACTGCCAGTATGAGCATCTTGACCTTTCTTGTCTCTCTGCGTACTCACCTATCGAAAGCAGCCCTCCTCAGGATCTTCATCAAAGTCTCGTCTCCCGTGTTGGCGAGCAGGAAGTACGGGACGGAGGTCGTGTTGCAGAGTCGGACGTCCATGAGTCGGTATCCCGCGCCCGGGAGGATTCGTTCCGGGACCTTGGTTAGGACCATCGACTTCTTGATACCTAAGTAGTGTGCGTAGGGTCAGAGACAATGGCAAAGGTGTGGGAAAGGGCACGTACCATTCAGGAAGACAAGATCTCGGCTCATGAGTCCTGCATCGGACAAGGCTGCCTTGACTTTGTCCATCAGCGCCCGGGCAGGGATATCGTTGTCTTTCAACGCGGTGTACGAGCTGTTCCACGACGCCGTCAGCTTTACCGCGTCGGTGACCAGTCAAGCAAGGGACTCACTAGTGCCAAATAGCCAAGTCGACGGTCAAGGCGAACGCCTGACCTCGTCGGAAGCTACCGGTCAACTCGAAATTGACTTCGGGGAAGATACGCAGTCAGCGGTGTTACAGATCATCGCCCCACCGTGAACGTACTCTCAGGATCGGCCTTCTTCAGGGCATCGGAGATGATGCCATGGAAGATCTCCATCTCCTCTCGGGGAATAGGTCGTTCCATTTCCTGTTGACGAAATGGTCAGCTGAGACGGTATTGTGCATTGTGGTTCGGGAACATACATGAACATGGTTTAAGGCGATCTATCAAAAAACCCTGTCGGTCATCCTGCGCATGAGACGAGATGTTATGAAGACTCACCCTTGTAGCCTTCTTGATTAACTTGCTCGTCGAGGTCCGCAAGTCGTCTAGTGTCCTGTAGCCAAGTTCCGCACTATCGAGACGCGTCAGCGGGGAGCAGAGATATGCACAGTGACGAGTACTTACAGTTCCTTGGCACGACTAGGTCCGATACCATGGACTCGTCCGAACAAGACAGCAGCTTCCTTCTCCTCGTCCATATCCGCGAGCTCGGGAATCTCCCCGATCGAGATCAGGTTGGTGATCGCTCGCCAGGCGACGGCGTTCTGCAAATTACATGTCAGCATAAGGTCCGGTAATAAGACGACCAGGGAGGAGGAGCGTACCTCTTCGGTGAGAACTTCAGCGATCTCGCCGACGGTCAACTTGTCTCGGGCATCCGCAATCTGGCAGACATCTCGGTACGCATCTCGGTAGAAAGCGGCCTCTGCAACTCAGTAGAGACATACCATCAGCGACGACCGAAGATATCGGATAGGGATTGCCTAACTCTCGTTGTTGTTCGTCAAAAGCCGTTCGGATTGGAGAGACTTGAAGCCGGAAAGAAGTTCCTTGACGGGGACGGTCTCTTCCGCGTATTCAGCTGTCGTGAAGGATCAGTACTGATCAATGGACGCAGCCATAGCAGGACTCACGACCGAACTCCTTGCGGAGGTTGGCGAACGTTGCCGCTCTTTGCGAGAGGAGTAGGGCGGACTGATGGAATCCCCGGACTGAGGGGAACACAGCCCGTTGGATTGTGGGCTTGGGGAGACGGAGCATGATGTGGATCCTCGGAGGTGATGTCACGGCGCGAGCTTGCGATGAGTTGGAAGAGCGAGGCGATCCGAGGAGCGGGATGGCGGTTTATATCCCCTCATGTCGGCCGTTTTCCTATCGGTGAAAATTTCCGCTTTCATTCCCGTCACCGGGACCGCTCCGCTCGTCCGTCGTCTTCCGGACCTGATGTTCCATCGCTTGAGCTGTCGGATGATTCGAGTCCCGGTCCTGGGAGTTGTCGTTTCCATCACCCAGGTTAACAGAGAAAAGAAGAGAGGGAGGGAGATGGTGACGCGGTTGTCTCGGTCATACGCGTTCGATCACTTTCTGGGCCTAAAGATCAAGAATTCAAGGAGAAGGTCATCCACTTCGACCCTTCTCTACATTGTCATCCATTGCCCGAAATGGAGAAGTTCAGCAAGTGGAGAGTGAGTTCTCCGTCTCCGTACATGACATGGGTCTGACCGCGCGTCGCAGGACCCCGGCACAGGAATCCAGCCGTTTCTGCCTCCCGTCCCCGCGCAAACCGGTGTATCAATTCAACTCTACGCATACAAGGCCGTCACTGTCGCCGCATCAATCAGTCGTTGCGCACTACTCGCCGTCATAGCAATCCTCTATGTCGTCGTTGTCGGGATTCCGGAAAAAGTGATGGGTCGGGGGTTGTCGTGGAGAATGACGCGGATACCGAACGCGATGCTGTGTCGTTTCGCGTTATTCTTGATGGGGTATTGGTGGACATCGACGGAGGTTGTTCAGGTGAAAAGGGTGTGAGTAGGCTCTATGCCGATGGTGTTCGTAAACTCACGGTCTTGCCTAGGCGTGGGACGCAAACAGTCAAGGTGGACGTCAAGCCCGGGGACTTGATCGTTTCGAATTGGACCGGTTACGTTGACCTCCTATACCTTGCATTCCGGTACGCCTTTCTCTGGCCTTGATGCTTCGTTGCCGTCTATGTACACATCGCTCATACGTCTGTCTTGCAGATTCAATCCCACATTCCTCCTGCCCATCCACGAATCCCTTTCTTCCACCTCCGGATCGACAACCCCTGTCCGCGCCGATTTCAAGGGATACGCCGCCGTCAACCTCACTACCGCCCTTTCCGTGACCGGTCATACACCATCGACGTTCAGCAAGGTCATTCCGCACACCGCCGTCTACCCGACCGTTGACCTCGCCCGTCTCGCATGTGATGGACGATCGCTCGTCGTCTTCCCGGAAGGCACGACCAGCAATGCCCGAGGGCTGTTACGGCTATCGCAAGGGTGTTTGGCAGATGTTGAGGTACCGGTGAGGGGATACAACGTTTGGGTCATGTTCTTCAAGTACGTCTCCGCTCCATCTCTTGTGCCGTTTCACCTCGCGATCTCGTTCACCGCTGATGCGTGTCCGTAGGCATCCGTCACCAACGCTCTACACCCCGACGGCAACGCATAGCGTCCCGAACACCACTCTCAATCCCCTTCCTCACATCGCCAACACCATCACGCAATCCCTCCTGCCCCGCCAACTCAATATCCGCGTCCTCCACCCATACAACGCTCCCTCGTCCGGATCATTCCTTCCCTCCGAAACGCTCGACCTCAACGCGATATCGTCGAATCAAAACGTGATGGGGGAATGCTGTGCGGTGCTGCTGCGTCAGCTGGGCAAGGTGAAGAGTGTCGGACTGGGATGGGAGGACAAGGACGGGTTCTTGGTGTTCTTGCGGGAACGGAGACCGGTTGGCGTTGTGGGCGCGGGCTCGGCGAGGAAGGTTGGGAAGGGGAGGACGAGATAAGGAGACCTGCTCGGGGTTGATACTGCAAGTCGCAGCGGTATGGGATGGCGTGCATGGCGGGAATGGATGTGGATAGCAACTTTGTCAGTCATCCAGATGTCGTTGCGCGCAAATACGATCAATCAGGATGCTTGTTGCGGGCATTGTCTCCAGCTGCGATCGTCGCGTTCTCTACTAGCTACAACGTCCCTGTCTTGTCACCCGTCGTTCCGACTCAACAAGCATAACGTCCAGGCCACCTCCGAGTCCCATCTGCTCTCAAGGATCCCTCGCATGCGCGTCTCTGTCACCATCTCGCCTCGGGCAAGCCGATCCCGACGCTCCTTCGATCCAGAAACGTGAGTTGGTAGTTTTCGACGTCGTGAATGACGATTCCACCGATCAGGTCCTTTCGCAACGGCTGACAAGCTTCTCTGTACATGGGTCCGATGGCTTCTAGCATCTGCTGCAGCCTTTCCGTCGTCAATTCCGGTGGCAGGATGATGTCAAATGTCATGCGGATATCGTGGGCGAAGGCGATGACTTACGAGATTGGAGTTCTGCCCGAGCGCTCGCGTGAACTGTCACGGCCCACGGGAAGTCAAGCAATATGTCATATACACTGGTGCCTTAAACGCATTCACAAGATATGGCATAACCTGTGAGCCATATTTGGCACAGTGCTTACTGTCTAGCCTAAAGTCAGGTTTGGCAAGCTGTTTGCAACTTGCATTGGCTGAAGCCAAAGCCAAAGGCCTGTAGTCATTTTTGCCAACTCCGGAGAGGCTTTGTTGAGACAGCAGCCAGTTCAGCACCCTGGTTCCTGTCAACGACTCTGAATGACTCTGGAGGCGTTCACCAGGTGGCTAAGACCATCATAACGTGCATCGGGAATGCTCCAGCTGTACACACTTACCATCACTCCTCAGTGTTCTCAAGGATCAGAAACGATACGGACGTTGTCCAATAGACTTACAGGCCTACTATAACAGAGAGTCTTCCTACTTTGCTGCGATGATCCTCCTGCCAGGGATAGCCACGAAGCCAGTCGGCCGAATAAAAGGAAATTTCACTGCTTGCCTCGTCCAGCTCGACCAGGCTGACGTACATGCGGGATAGCTTTTGCAGAAAATGGTCTCTTCTTATCTCGCTCCGCGAATCGTCAAAACATGATGGCAGACACGAAGCAGACTGGACGATGATTCCGTGTCCGAGGAGCAGCCAGGGCCTTATGATCAGCATAATAACTAATAAGTCTTCCCATCATAGAGACAGAACCCTCCGGACAGGAGTGGCGATCGCTGCAAGCAGACATGACCTGAAGCAGCTCTTGACGTTAACTGCTAGCTCCACATGTTGTTACGTGTCATGAAATCAGGAATGTAGCATGCCTTCTATGACATTACAGTTGGTGGCGACAGCTGTGGCGACTCGCCTAGCCATCGGGTCAACGTACGATCTGTTGTGATTCATACTAGCATATGACACGTCATTCCAACTCTTCAGCCACTTCTCCGCCATCACATCAACTCATCAATCAATCACTCCCCCCTTTGGCTCGGCGCAACATTGTTTATATAGCTTGGACGTGATGGAGCGCATCTAGTCCTGGAGATGGATCACACGCGCTGTCTATCGATACACATCGTTGACTCCTATCTGTGCTGTGATCCAATCTCCAGATCCTAACACGATCAGCTGTCTCAAGAAGCTCCCAGACGCCCCTGCTGGACCAGGGTAAGTCCTTGCTTGGGGAGGAATTGCTGATACACCGCTGCTGTGCGTCTAACGGGCCCAGCCTAGGCTAAACGGGCCAAGTCTCTTGCCTATGCAGCCTATGCATACTGTGTCCATCTCAGAACTTATCGATCTGCTGGTCCCGGAGGTCCTCAACCCTTGGGGAGATGAGACGCTCGAACCTACTGGGCTCTCTGTACCACCGGACGCATCCCGCATATGCGGCACTCCCACCGATGTCTGACGAAAGACGATCAGTGATCGCCGAGGCAAGTGAGTGGTTCCGCTTCGCTCGAGTCAGCCTTTTGGAAATACCTCGGAGCGAAAATGTTGCCTACCCATGATTATACCAGGCTGACTACAGAAAATCGAAGGCCCGAATCCAAGCTGCGAAGCTGAACCATCGATCTGCACTGAAGTTAGAGATCTGTCAGCAACTGGATCTCTAACGGAGTTTCAACTCCAGGATCGCCTACAAGAATAGAAGAAACGCAGAAAGGGGTCAGGGAAATGAGTTGTCGTGTTGAGAGAGAAGAGCTGCAGGCTTCCACAGGGCTGTCGGCTGGCGTGAGTCGCAATTGAGCGCCTGCCGTACTATGTGTGGTGACCGGTCAGTACCGGCTGAATAGAACGGAGTGGAATTAGCAACCTGAAATGCGTACGAGATCAGCGCGACCAACGCATGACGACGGTACACACTTACCGGACGGATCAGCGCGAAAGGAACTCACGGTGGCAAGCAGCGACCGCCTAAGCAAATTTGGCCCAATCCAGCGACGTGGATAACGCGCATTCAGAGGAGAGGAAGCTTTGCCCAGGCGACGAGCAGGAGGAGAGAGGAATCTCGCCCAGGAGAGGTGTTAAAGGGAAAAGGAATAATCACTCGTTGAAAAGCATCAAATAGTCACCACCTGATGCAGAAGCTGGATCGTTTACTGCCAACATAGCCTAGAGTCCATCTGCTTGCAATAATCACCTTTGTGATAGTATCTATACCGCCTACTTCCCTGTACCGCTGTATTTCTGATGCTTGTGGACCCCTAAACCGACCGATTGAGGTATCATATGCAACGTTCATGAGGGGCAATGGTACTCTACTCCGCTCCACCGTGCAATACCCCAATCGTGGCATCCGACGCACCACTGCCATCAGTCCCCTCAGTTCTACGAACTGCATCCCAATTTTCGCTGCCCGTCTGCCTCTTTATCATTTCCTTCGAAGCCTCTGTGATACGGCTGTCCGTTGTACTATGCCACAGTTTTGTAGCTTTGCAATACGGCCACCTGCGTTTTCAAACCTTTCCAAAGACTAGTTCCGAAGACATGGTTACACTCCCCCATTGCTGCGCTTGTTTGACTCTGGCAATCCGATTCCCCGGATGGGCGTTTTTGGCGACGAGCTCCAATTACTACTAGCCAAAGGGTTCTGCGATAGCGCCATTGATCGCCGTAAGGTTACCCTTACCCAGCTGCTATTCGTGTGCCGGGTCCTATCCTCCCCTACCCGAGTTCACGCCGGCACTTCCTCCCGCCGGCTTCTGAGCTGGAGTTGAATTTGTCCCAAGCGGCGAATTGTGTTCCTGTCATGAACGGCATCATTCCATCTTGCTACAAGCCTATCACCTTCTATCACACTCGACCGCAGTCGATCGCACTC